>SIXB01000777.1:14335-55984 GCA_007018985.1 Anopheles bwambae
ACAGTACAGAGGAAATGAGAAAGCTCTCCTCCAAGCGATGAAGCTCAACTGGTTGGGGTATCCCACCAACAGAGAGCGCCACCAGCTTTTTCGCTATTTTTAGAATGCATGAGTCGTTTGCCGTCTGCTAAACGAAGTCTTTCTATATTCCGTTTAGGTAGAGAACTTGAGTCGTTTAGAAGCCGTTTAGTGGTCGTTTAGTGGATTTGTGGCACTTGGGAATCCAGCCATATAAATGAAATGTCATTCGAACGCGCTACCGCGGAAACGCAGAGATGCTCATGCTGGATATCTCTGCGGAACTGTTATACGCGTTTGAACGCGCCCGCGGAAACGCGCCCGCGGAAACGCGCCCGCGGAAACGCGCGTCGTGTATTTGCGGCCTTAAACTCCTACCGAAAACTACCGATAAAATTTTGATGCGCCTACCGAAAACCGCAAAAATAATCTGGCCACTCTGGGTATTGGCGTTGTTTCCGATTGTTTGTTTATATTCAAATTCCCAACAGCAGATCTTGGCCACACGTACAGGGTGTCTCTCGGAATGCAACTAATTTTTCTATACAGTAGAACGTCGATTATCCGGGGACGGATTAACCGGCGGGCGGCTTAACCGTGCGCATAAATCTGACAGCTGTTCATACGTACGTCGACAGTTTGCAACGATAATCAATTGGGTAACCAGTTTCTTGTGCAGCTCGGTAGTGTCTAGGGGTATTTTCGAAATTCATTTTTGTTCATGAACAGTTGTTAAACCTACAGTTATTGATTAAAATAATATTCTACTAACGATTAATCGATTGATTCTAGGTGAATTAATAATAAAACTAGTGAATTTGATATGTTTTATATGCGTTTGACATTTCTTGGACCATTATCCGTGCAAATCGATTAACCGGCAAACGTCCGGTCCCGAGCTGCCCGGATAATCGACGTTCTACTGTATTTAATATGGCCAATTATACATAATAATGATGTATTCATTTTCAACATCATCAAATCTTAAAACTATTTTTCATCTTTTGCAACACCATTGTGCAAAAAGGGGAGAAAGAAACGGAAATCCAATTTCAAAAACTACCCATGACCGTTCAACCACCAGCTGTAAACGAATCGAACTGCGCAAACTGTCAAACCGAACAGCAAAGGCAAAAAGGGCAAAGAAGCAGCACGGGAAGGGAAGAGTTTCGGTTTGTTTTTGGTTTCGTTTGGTTCACTTTCGTTTCAATTAGCAGATCAATTGCAGTAATTTGACTATTTAAAGGTAATAAAGAATACTATTCGTGTGCTGAAAGTGTCCGGCAAGCGGTGAGATTAAAGTGCAAATCAGTTTCATCGCTTTCGGCAACAAACGGCAACAAGTGACTTTTTGCACTCGATGATGGTGGACCGACCGTCCGTGAGTTCCGCCGTACGCTGTCGAGGAAAGCTTCTAGATTAATAATCTAATTACGGAATTGGCTTGCCTGTCGTGCATGCGATTGTGTAAGCGTGAGGCAAACGGTGAACAATCTATCGATCTGGCTGTAGGCTTAGACTCCAGATGCGGATCGTACGTGAATGCTGCAAAAACAGAAACAGTAGGAGTCGGTCGCCGTGACACCCGGTTGCCGTGCTGGGTAGTGTGAGGAGTGGTGCGAGGGGAAATCATATGACTGGCGTGCGGTTAGCACTACGTAAGCAAGCGAGCAAACGAGCGAAGCATTTGTTATTGTTTGTTATTGCTCCACTGCACAACCTTCCCCCAATTGTTTGTGTCCCGGTCTGCGGACGATTTGTATCCAGTGGAAATAGACGGAGATAGAAAGAGAGAACAGGAAAAAAAACATCCATCGCATGATCGCGAAAACAAGTTGCTCGAAATGATTACACCGGCCGTTATCGGACAGGTGGAGGGTGGAATTTTTGAATGAAACCCCCCGCCCTCCCACACACACACATTCGTGCATCCGATCAGCATCCAATCAGCTAACTCTTTGTACCACCTTTTTTTTCTTTGTTCACAGATAACGAAACGACGGTACGGTGTGAAAATGTGAATCAATCGGCTTGCCGGCACGAAAGAAAACACGCGCGCGTAGGCCCAAACCCCTTTTTGCGGAAGAAGTCACCGGAGAGAGCCGCCGATAGATTAAGCCCGACAACTACTAATTGGACAGAGGAGGAGCGGATAGGATGGAGGCGGTGGACGGGCGAAATAGTACACCCGCGTGACGTACACCGAAATCACCCTCCTCTTCTTGGCAGGGCGCAAGTGTGCGCTTGCGCCAGTCTGTAGCGAACCCTCTTCCCGCGCTAGCAAGGCGTAGAGAGAAGGCGGTGGTGGCGCGGTTTGTGCAAAGCTTAACTTTGCAACGTAAAACAACGCCAACGCCGTTGTGGTGGTCGTCAACGAAACGGGCAACGCGCTGCGCCTGGTGCCAGTTGCGTACGATCGTCCAACCCCGACGGAACAGTGTTAAGCCGACGTGCGGCGTGCTCTAAGGGGAGGGAACAGTAGTACGAGAGTGTAAGTGTGTGTGTGTGTGTGTGCCGTATGGTACACAAAATAGAAGAAGGCGCCACATACCAAAACGCCAGCACGGTCACGCGTGTTGATGATTTGGGACGTCATTTGGCGCAAATTCGTTGCTGGTGTGTGTCACTGTTGTGGTTGTAAATGATAGGGAAATTCGGCGTTCGTTAGTGCGCGGGTAACTAGATGTGAAAACTAAACCCCCACCCCGTGTCGTGATGGAAATGCTTCTGCCGGCAGTGATACGGCCCGTCAAACGGGAAGGAAACAGTTGTGTGCAGCCGGCCTACAAAATGGCCTGTAAATAGTGATGAAGATGTGAATGCCTCTTTGCACAAAGTGTGTACCATACCGATAGAGTTCGATGTCAGTGGCAAAAATTGCAAAAAAGTGGCTGTGAGTGCTTTTTGTTGAAATAATTTCCCGGTGTGGTAGAGGGAGAGTGAGTGGAAGAAACTCTATATTGCAGCGGTAGCGGAAAAATCAGCAAACCCCCCCACCCGATTCGTTGTCGTGCGCGCCACCGTGCCTGCCAATCGAATCGAGCCGGTCGCCCTGGTTTTTTTTGGACTATAAATATATGATGGCCCTGTTCAACAAGCTGCTATTCAACAAGAAACGAAACACTAGCTCATCGTCGCAGAAAACAAGCCCAGGGTAAGTTTGGCAGAAGAAGGAGAACGCCCGCGTGTGGATGCCCTTTATAGGGGGGTTTTATTGTGCATTAGGTAAACTACGCAAAATTGATGTCATTTTAGGTGAGATTTGATGGAACGTGATAGCAAACGTGAATAGCGGGAAGGTTCCAAGACAGAATGTTCCTTACCGAAATGGAATCTTGTGTTGAGAAACATCATACTGCGATGTAAACATGTTTCATCCCCACAGCCTCACTGCTTCTATCGTCTCAATGTAGTGCGTAAAGTTGAGCAAATTAATTGGTTCCCGTGTTGCTGTTATCACCAACGTGCCCAATGTGACACGCCCGTGGCGTAACAAAAGCGGCACAGTGCGTAACACAATTAAAATTGCGTAAAATGACGCACGAACTATGGGCCGGACGAGTAAGGGGGAGGGGGTTACCAAACCGATGCGATTTTATCATACCGGTCGGTTTGTTGCTCCGATAATGAAAATGAATGTTCTCGAGATGAACAAAACGCTTCTGCAAAAGCGCGGAAGTTCACCCTTTGTACCTCTTTGCATACCTTCAGAAAGAGTAGCAAAGAAAAAAAATCTCACAAAAATCATTGACATATCGTTCCCGACGCGTTATTTATCTCTTTGCCGAGCGCGCGCGCTTCCGCGGCTTTTATTCATAAAACCGTCACGAAACGGACGAGGCGAGAGGGCGTGGTGTGTGGTGCCTGTGTTGTACACTGTGTTGTGTTGTGAAACGATGACGATGTGCGAGTCACGAGAATCAGCCCATTCTTGTCTCCGCCGTTCGAGTGGCCGGCGGCCGCCGTCTCCTATCTCTGTCTTCTCTGATCTGTGTTGCCTTTGGCTCACACAGGTGTGGCGCGCGTATGCTCTTTGGCCGACGTGTGAATCGGTGCGCTGTGTTGGGGCTTCCCTTTTGCCCCATCACCGGGTGTAGATAAAGAAGCACATGATGGGGCACGCCGTGTTCCGTGTTTCACTGTTTATTCTTCACAAATTGGTGCATTTTTTGCTGCATTCAACAACACTCTAATTGAGCTTGATACGTTTAAATGAAACAAATTATGCTATGGATAGCAAAATTCATCATTAATTACTGTGCATTTCGACCCTAATCGAATAATTTCGTTTTAGAAATAATATTTTCAACAATGCTCGTGTCACTTCCGGCTCAATTCAACCGTAAACAACCGTCGCTGAATAGCGCACCATCGCTGGATACGATCGCTGAAACAGAAATCATCACGGTAGAACGGTTCAGAATGAAGATGATTTTACGCTTTCTTGCCCCTCCTGCGACCCTGTCACGCCGTCCAAACCGCCGTCTACTACTAAACCGGTACAATCGGCACAAACACAAACCGCAACGCTCGAACAGCCGCAAAACCGTGGTCGGGTACGAGGGAGGGACCACGAAAACCGAAAAATCACGTGCTTCTTTTCGCCACTCATGCCCCGTCATCTACCGGTAGACCTTGCGCACCCCTTCCCCGGTTTGGCGCTGATCAGTCGTTGATCGGCTGTCATCCACCACCGCCCCCGGCACCCACTACAACTATCACGATCATCTGCGTGACCATCCCCCAACAAAAAACCCCCGTGCATTTATATATTCGGACGTTAGGGGGTGGTGCTGCTGCTTCTTGCCTTTTGCCACCTCTCGCGCGTATTTCGCGATGTTTACTGTGGGCGCGTTGCGCGATATCTCGTCTATTTGTTGTTGTTGTTCCGGCCCCTCACCCCGTTTGCCCACCGAACGATACGGATGGCGGATATTATTTTTAGCGCAACGAAACCGAAATCCTCTGCTTGTACATTGATCGGTCCAATGCGTGAATGTGGTTGGGCATGTGTGTGTGTGTGCTTATGTGGCGTCAGTGCTCGAGTCACAGGAAGGGTCACAGTTTGGCGCTGCTGGCAAAAAAGGGGGAAAATAAGGAAGGATCGTGTTAGATTAGAGCGAGGGTTTCATTTTTGGCGCGATCGGTCGACTACCTTACCTGGGGGCGGTGTTGCACCCGCGCATCAAGGTGGATGGGGGGTGGCATGCGCGATCGGCTTCCACGTGCACACGGTGTCGATCGCGTATCGATCGATTTGGTTGCTTTCGCGCACCCGTTCGGGTTTGGTAACTCTAACCGCTTCGGTATGATTTGCGTCATTAGAAACGAAACTCAGTGCCCACGAATGACGACCGCCGGTGCTTTAAATTGTTGTCGCGTCCTCTTTGCATGAATGAATTGTTGTCGCGCCGTTGCATCAACACCGATCGTCAATCCGGGGGTTTCGGGTCCTGATGATCTACGCACGCACAGATAGAGCCCGATCAACGATCTTGAACTTGGCCACGTTGTGCAACCAAAATAGTTGCAACGCACGTAAACTGCCGCTCAAATTGTTCTGATCAATCTAAAAATAATGAACAAGAAAGGAAAAAGGAAAAACAAACCCTCTCCTTGATCTTTCCACATCCTTTCCTCGTTGATGCGGTCGGGATGTGCGTTATAAAATAGCTTTATTTGGCTTTTATGTTTACAACATCCTCCGACCCGTCTCGTCTTCTTCCGCTCGGCTCGGCAGACCTCCGCGCGCTGCCCGAGAAAAACAGTAAAGTGTGTCGTGACACAGCGTGTCTTAAGCGGTGGTTAGTGTTAATTATTGCTTTCGCCAACGAAACGATCGTCACTCGCCGGTCACAAGACCTCCTGGCGCATCACACCATGGGCGCGTGCTTCCTCGTGTGCGGGACGGTGTGTACTTGCGTAATGGTGGAAAGACCGCAAGCGCGCGGCTTGGACAATCCGAGAAGGAAGTGGACATGGGCGCGCGCACGAGACAAATGGAAAATGCGTCCTCCGAACAAAGACGCGTTGAAAGGTGTCTAAGAGACAGAAAAAATGGGAAAACGCAACAAACAGCCGCGCATTCTTTCTCCAACCGTGGCCGTCTTCTGCTGACGACGAAATAAATGGGGCCAAGGGGGGCCAAGCAAAAATTCGCATCGGCATCTTTATTTTATTGCGATGAACCTTTTGACGATCGCGCTTGGTGGCGCGAAGAGGAGAGCGCGTGATGCGGGGTTCTATCGTGTTTTTTCCTTCGTTTATTCCGCGCCACAAGAAACATTTCGAATCTTGTGACCAGATTACGTTCAAGCTGCACAACCGCACAACCGACAGCGGGTGGTGTGGGGAATGCATCACGGTGTCAATCATGAAATCGTGACGTTCGATCGATCATACAAAGCTAGCAAGATCGCCCTTGCGGTTCTGTCACACATTCCGTCTCAGCAGCCGGTGATGCAGTTCCGGTCGCATGATCAACGCGATTCGTGGCGGGGAGGCACGTTGACACTTAAAATAGGACACATGTACGGGGTGCGAATGGCCCCGAGTCGGTCCTTTCCCGGCACCCACCCATTCAGTTGACGCGTTCATTCATTAAATGATGCAGTTTTTTGTTGTTGTATGTGCAGCCAGCTCACTGTCTGTCGATCGATTCATTGTTGCAAGGGTTCGGAGTGTGCTTGTTTTTAGTAACAAAAATAGTGTCGTGAATGAATCGCGGGGGGAGAAGGGGATCGTGTGGCTCGTCTCGTGGTTTAATCATGTGCTTATGTGTGTCTATTGCTTTTCGTTCGGCAGAACTTTAACGTAGAACGTCATCAGTGTAGTGGTGTGCTGTATGAATCTTTGAACTTTTAGTCTCGAATCGAATCACTAAAGATTGTCTAGGGATTCACTAATCTCTGAAGATTCATATGAACGCTTATTCGATGTGTCAAACTTGTTTGGTCTGTCTTTTCTGGTGCCCGATAAAATGTTATAGAGAATTATTAATCTTCAGAGATTCACGATTCTTAAGAGATTCATGAACCTTTCAAGATTCGTGTCAATGTTCAGCGATTTATGAACATTTAGGGAATCATGACTAAGTATATGAATGAATCAGTAGATATTCATGCATGTTTGCATGGTTATAAACCATTCGAGAACCATGAACCATTGGAAGTCTTTACGGCGGTTCCTAGGAGTTCTCATAGCTGTGGGACACTATATAGACTCTTTCCTACATGAAATGAACTTAATGTAATGGGAATTGGACTTTATAGCACTCTTGTTGGACAAATCTAATAGGAATTTCCAAAGAGCCTGTCCAAACAGGGTGCCAACAGAGTCCAATCTCCAATATATGAAGTTTGCTTCCAATAGGAAAGAGTCAAGGAAGTGTCCAACAACTATGAGAACCCCTGGAAAACCCTGTATGTATCTCTAAATTAGAGGTTCAGATTAATTGAATCATTCTGAGGATTCCAATTCCAATTCATGTATCTTACCCATCTCTTATTCTTCTTCTTCTTTGGCATAACAACCGCTGTCGGTCAAGGCTTGCCAGTACCCACTGGTGAAGTTAGCTTGGCTTTCAGTGACTTATTGTTACGATAGCAGGATAGTCAGTCCTACGTATTGGGGCGCGGTCTATTCGGGACTTGAACCCATGACGGGCATGTTGTTACGTCGTACGAGTTGACGACTGTACCACCAGACCGGCCCATCTCTACATCCCCATGAATTACCCATCTCTACATGTATGGTCTATGAAAAGTAACAATGCAACACATTAAGCACGTGTTCTTGTCTTCTATTTGAGAAAATAAACCTTTAATTGCCAAAAATGTATCTACATTAAAAAGTGTTAAATAAAACGAAAAAAAAGGAAAAAGATAGCAACCGCTCCCCATTCAAACATTTACTCAACAACAACCGCCCCCCTTCTTATCAACGGGTGCAACGCACTCGATGTAGATGAGGCGAGATCGGGCCTAAGAAGCTATTATCAGCATCTCATGTGAGCGAGACCCACACCTTTCGCGGTCGTCGCACGCGCTTGTGCCATCTATTTTATCTGCGAGCTTACTTTTTATAGCAACAATCAGCACACAACCACCCCGCAGGTTGCGGGAGTAAAATTCTGATTTATTGGTCCCACTGGTGCTGCTGCAGAGGCGAAAGGAGGTATGGCGGTATGGCGGTGGTCACAAAAATAAACGATTATCATTTGCCTGTTTGCTCTAATCCGGCTCACTGCGGATGGCTTTCGGGAGGGGCGGCAAGGTGGACAGCATAATTCATAGCGTTGAGCGTGCTCTTTGTGTTTTTACTCACGTGGACTGGTTGTTAATAAATTAGGGGTGGGTCAGAGAATAGAGGGTGGGCAAAGCACCGAGTCATCGTCATTTGGCAATCTCTCCTGGTTCGTGTTGTTGTTGTTTTTTCCGCTGTTTTTGCTTTACGACGACAAGGATCTTACATAAAGAACGTTTTATTGATCGTGTCGGACGATAAGCAGCTTTTACGTATGTGCCCGACTCACGTGCGTTGTTTTTTTCGCTTCTTATGATAACTTCCCTTATGTTTTTTTGTTGTGTTCTTCTTGTTTGGATAACGGCCGAGTCGTGCTGTCTGCAGTGGAAATCGAACCCCCAATGTCACGCGACATTTAGCACATGCTGTGCGCTCGACTCCCCGATAGCTGGATCTAATCGCCCGGACTAAATAATAAGCGTGTGCCACTACCAACATTCAAGAATAAAAAAAAAATAACAAGTTGAAACAGTACATGTATGTCTTAGAAACAAACTAAAATCCCCCAGTTGAATGATGTTTAATCACAAGCACACACACACAGGGCGGACACGAAAATGACCGATCGATCATTAGCGCAATCTCTTATCGAATTTAGCGCTGCGTTGTACCTAATCCAGCCCTACGGAAAAAAGGAAGAAAATTGGATAACGCGTCCAATTTATCATCGATGCCGATGGTGTTTGATAATCAAACGCGTAAAACTTCCGACAAGCAACGTGCTCGTGGTGTTTGTCTGTCACACACACGCACAGAAGTTGGCGCGTTCAATCACATTGCGCCATTAATCCCGGTACTGGCTAGCCGATTGGGGGTGGCAGAAGCCGGTTGGAAGGGACCAGCAAGACCAAGTCATGTGACTGTAGTGGAAGGAATTTCGCCGCGTGACTTTGGAACGCAAACGGGACGAATGAAAAAAAAAGAAACGGAACGAACGAACGGCGGCAAATAAGTGCGATCGTGAACCAATGCGCGTGCGCCAAATGGTTGATGTTATTTTGTACTGTGGTTTTAAAGAAAAGAGGGGGGGGGGAATAGCATGCCACGAGTACATTTTTAATGATTAAGGTTGAGATGAGATGCTGAAACGTAGAAAAAGTTCCTTTCAAGCAGAGCTTATATGGGTCAAAGTGTCTAACAAGTCACCGCGAACTAGTGATGGGTATAGTTGGCATAAATCCAGAGTCAACTCCGATCCGATTCTGATAAGTTTGGAACCGACTCCGAAAGGTAGGTCTGACCAGCATTCGTTCGGAATCGTCTGGAGCCGTCCGGAGTCGTTTGAAGTTGTTGGGATTCGTCCGGAGTTGTTGCGAGTCGTTCGGAGTCCAAGTCGTCCGGAATCGTCTGAAGTGGCCCGGAATCGATTAAGTCGGATTGTCCGAAGTCGTCCGGAGTCATCCTGACCGGAGTTCAAGTCATCCGGAGTAATCCGGAGTCGTCCAGAATTGACCGGAGTTCAAGTCATCCGGAGTAATCCGGAGTTGTCCGGAGTAATCCGGAGTTGTCCGGAGTAATCCGGAGTTGTCCGGAGTAATCCGGAGTTGTCCGGAGTAATCCGGAGTTGTCCGGAGTAATCCGGAGTTGTCCGGAGTAATCCGGAGTTGTCCGGAGTAATCCGGAGTTGTCCGGAGTCATCCGAAGTCGCTCGGAGTCGATTAGAGTCGTCTGGAGTCGTCCGGAGTCGTCCGGAGTAATCCAGAGTCGTCCGGAGTAATCCGGAGTTGTCCGGAGTCGTCCGGAGTCATCCGTAGTCGTCCAGAGTCGACCGGAGTTCAAGTCCTCCGGAGTCGTCCGGAGCTCAAGTCATCTGGTGTTGTCCGGAGTCGTCCGAAGCCGCCCGGAGTCGATCAGAGTCGTCCGGAGTAGGCTGGAGTAGGCCTTCGAAACAAAGGCCTGTATACGAAGTGCACGCGTAAAGTAAAATATAAAAAACTAAACGAAATGATATACCTAATCACAAGCACATTGTACCGGACGACTCCTGTTGACTCCGACCAACTCCGGTTCCGGTCTACTCCGGACGACTCTTGACACCTCCGAACGACTCTGGACGACTCCGGACGACTCCAGACGACTCCAGCTCCGGGCAGAACTAGGGGGTTGGATTTTGCCGGAGTCGGATCAAAGTCGTGGGTGCGTTCCAAAGAGCACATCACTACCGCGCATACGTCCCTAATGTTCACTTGAACCTTGTCATCATTGATACGATCGCATTTTTAAGGCACGTACCTTCTATCAGATTGATAACTTCACTTGGTTCCCATCCCTTGTCGCCCTTTTACAGCTGTCATCACGACAGATAAGCCGTGGTCGTGTGGTCGTCGTAATCCTCCCAATAACTCGCTGGTGTCTTATCACTGCCTCCCCACTGACAGTGGCACCAATTCAGATCAGATTTTTATACGAAGCTTATAAAACAATCCTGTATCTAAAGGGTGTTTGTTGGTGCGACCGTGTGATTTCTTTTTTTACCTTCCTAACCGTTGTTCGTCTTCTTTCATTGCTCCCCATTTCCGCAGACAGTTCCCGTTCAGCGCAGATCAGGTGCGCATTTTGGTGTTCAAGGAGTGTGATATCCGCGGCCGGAAGCTCCTGTTCGACTCCAGCACGGTCGAGAAGGTATCGTCCGATAGTAACAGTGCGGCGGCAGCGGCCGCCTTCGCCAGCGATCATCATCCACCGTCGGTGCCGCAGGTGCAAAAGTGCGAACACTGCAATGTCGTCTACCGGGTGCGGAAAGTAAGTGTGTCGCCCCCCCGAACAAGCTTCTTCAAGCTTGAGCTACTAACGGTACGCGATGTCTCTCTTCTTGCAGCATAATGATCCTCGCAGCGAGGCAGTACTCAAGACGGAGATTAAGCAGTTCGAGGAGATGGTCTTCGGCTCGGCACCGATCGCGTTCCGGGGCAGCAGCTTCAAGGTGCACTGGCTGAAGGCACCGAAGACGCTGATGTGCTCGCTCGTGTTCCCCACCCCGGTGTACAATGGGGCGAAGAAGTCGTCCGTGTCCACCTACCCCGGCTCGGAGCTGTTCATCAATGGCAGCAGTAGCGGCAATACAACTAGCGGCATTGGAAGCAGCAGTGGCGTCGACTACAATCCCTCCGTGAGCGATCTAAGCTCGATCGGGACGGGGTCGTTACACTCGTTCACGGTGAGCTCGTCAACCGCCACCCAGCACGACCCTTCGCTACTACACCGGCTGCGACCGGTGCTGCCGGTTGAGTTTTGTAACTTCGATCGGTTTGCCGATCTGCGCCACTCGTCCAACAGTGGCGTCGACTCCGGGTACGGTGGAACCGATCCGTGGGGCCTGTCCGGGTCGGGCTCTTCGCGCCAAATGACTTCCTCGTCGCACCGGAGCAGCCTGTCCTCCATCTACAGCGACTTCGATTGCATCCGTCGCATGAGCACGGACAACTTTAGCGTGGACCTTCCGCCACCGCCGAACTGTGTCAGCCTGGAGGACTGCCACTCGTACGGCAGCTTTCACCGGCGGGTGTCGAAGAATCTGTCGACCTCGTTCGAAAACCGGCACACGGTTGCGGACCACGTGTGCCACCTGGACGAGCTGGGCCAGATGATGGCGGGTGGTGGCGGCGGTGGTGCTGGTGGTGGTGGTGTTGGGCAGCATGCGGGTGCAACGGTGACCAGTGCGGCGGCTAGTGATGGATGTGTGGTGTCGCGCAATCGTCGGAACAGTGAAACGATGGAGCTGATGAACCGACGGAAAGCGTACAGTGGGGAGCTGCTTTCGACCGCTACCAACTACCAGGGGAAGGCGCCGAGCAAAAAGCAGCGGCTCGGGGTGGCAGTTTGCATACGGCTGAACGAGGTGATGCTGCAGGACACGGACACGTTCTGCTCCGAGCACATGACGGTGTTCGAATCGATCCTTTGCCGGGTGCGGGTGGCGGTTGAGAAGGCGTACATTCGATGGCGATTGTTTTTGCAGGTAAGCGGGCTGCTAGAAATGTGTTAATAGAGGAGTCACCAACGCTCAAATTTCGTGTCTTTCATTACAGATCATGCTGGGAGCCTGGCATTCGACGCAACAGTGGCTGAATGATCTCTTTACGGCACCGCGGCTTAACAACCCAGTCTGGTTGACGCTCAGCAGCAGCACGTTAACCGATCGTAACCTTGCCTCGCTCGCCAGCACGTTCATGAACGATCTATGCTCGTTGCTGTCGTCAGCCGATACGAAGGATACAAACTTGTAAGTAAATCGTTATTTGGGTTAAACTGACGACTCTTTTTCAACGGGACACGTGTTGCTTAATTCCAGCTTCATCAGCACCATGATCACTGCCGTCCTGACGCACCACCTAGGATGGGTGGGTACGATCGCGGCAATGACCGCCACGGACGATTCCTCCCCCAGCAGCAAGCTCGATCTGATCAGGCGGGAAAAGATTCGCATGAACGAAATCACCGCCAACCATCCGTACAGCGTGCTGTGGGCCCAGCTCGGCGACCTGTACGGTGCGGTCGGCTACCCGACCAAGCTCTCGAAAACCATCATCTGTGGCAGCTCGCAGCTGGGCAACACGCTCGACAAGATCCTGAACGTGCTGTCGTACTTTATACGCTGCTGCGAAATTAAACGCACCGTGTACGTGGAGTCGTTCGACGAAGCGAACGTTCGGACCGCCTTCGTAGCTCAGCGAGCGAACGCAGCAGCGGCAGCGGCAGCTTCAATGCCAGCTGAAGGCATGCATGATTTAAAAGTGCCTGTTGCTGAACGATCGGCTGGATTGCTGCAACCACCAGCGGCGCCACAACCACCACCACTGCTCCGTTCGGCCTCGTCCGGAATGGTTCGGTCAGCGACGAGGATGAAAAATTTAGCCTCCCTAGCCGGTGGCAGTGAGAAGGATATCTCGCAGCATACCGCCACCACCGGGGAGCTCACGAGCGCTACCAGCCCGGCAAACGAGGAGGTACAGAAAGCGCTAAAGAAAAACGTGATGAATGACATTCCAAACGTGCTGGTGTACCGGGACTCGCGCTTCGTCCGCCAGGAGCTGCGGATAGGCAACAAAAGCATGGACACGGGGCTGGTGATGAATGCGCGCGAAAAGCAGTACCTAGAGGCGCGCTATCAAATCGGCAAGGTGGCTTTGCTGCAGCCGACCCAAGCCGATCCCGAGCTGGCGCAGGAGGCGCTCGTGCTGGAGGCGGAGAGCGAAGGTCGGTGCAGTGCGGACGGCGATGATCGGGAGTCCGTCCGGCTGTCCTATCTCATTACCGAGAACAGTCTCGGGCAGGTGGGCTCGTCGGAGGCGGCCGAATCGCAGCAGCGGTTAATCTGGGGCGTGGAGAAGACAAAGGAAGGCATCGCGTTTGAGCAGCTCAAGTACATCAGTCTGCTGCGAGGGGACTACCAGGTGCAGAAGGACGCGGTCAGCGAGAAGGACCAAGGCGAGCCAAAGAGCGAGGTCGTGTTTGTGCTGGGGGAAAATGAGATGTTGAAGGACATTCACCGGAAGGCGGGAACGCCGGACGATGATGTGCTGAGGCCGCTCGGTATGGTGCAGCCGCTGAAGCACTGCTGCCGGCAAAAGTTTAACAGCTTCGACCGGTACCGGAAGATTGCTGCGAACTTTCTCAAAAGCCGTAACCTGCCCGACTACCATCTGTTGGAGCGCGGCAAAGGACACGCGCTGGGGGAGCAGGAGGAACCGGAGGCAGCGATCAGTGTTGCCCCATTGCCGGAGCTATCGTTTGGTGTGATAGAACCGAGCAGTAGCAGCACCAGCAGCAGTAGGCAAGCGGGAAAGCCCGAGTGTGCCGTCTGCCATCAGATACCGACCGTGTATTGTCTGCAAACGCCAACGAACGCGTCGGAAATGGAGTTTATTGGGGAGCTGTCGCCGAACGGAAGCCATAGACCGTACTGGAGCGGTCGATCGGCACTGCTGGAGCAACTGACAGGGGGAGAGCCCGTACCGGAGGATGCCGCCTGTACGACAGGTGGTCTTCCTTTAATGCGTGAAAACATTCCACTCATTGTGCTGCCGGGGCACACGATGGCTACGCTGGACGAGAACGATGAGCTGCGGGCGAAGCATCCGGGCAGTATTCTGAAGCTGATCGACATTCCCTTCCCGAAGGGGATGCGCACAGCGGCCGCCGGTGGACATGATGAGAATAACAACAGCAGCGGTACCGGTTCGGGATGCTCCGTCGGAGGTGGTGGTAGTGGTGCTGTTGGTGGTAATCACGGTGTCAACAATACCGGTAGTGCTGGCAGTGCAGGGGGCGGCAACAGTGGCGGGCACAGTGCAGCAAGCGGTCACCATCACCACACGACCGATGCGACCGGTAGCACCGGCAGCGATAAGACTGAGAAAGGTGTGCGATGCTTTCGTACCGGGTTTATACCGTCCCTGTTTAGTCGCATCACCGACCACTACATGCCGGACATGGTGCTGCAGGCAACGACGGCACCGCCGGCCCAGTGGGAGGCAGCGCTCAAGCGCGATCTGCACCTGGCCGCCCGGTTCACGCTGTACGAGCAGCAGCTGACAGAGAACAATGCCATCGTCGCCAACCTGGACACGCACGAGGTACGGTTGCTGTCGTCGCAGTCGCTCGTGGATGGCGACATCGTCGGCATGTCGCAGCTGGTATCGTCCATGCTGGAGGCTGTCAGTGCGATGTGGTCCGCTGGAATCTCCGCTTATCAGGTAAAAGGGATACTTTATGCCCACGGAAGAAGAGTTGGTATCTAATTTCGTTCCTCATTACTTCCAGTGCATGGCGTTTATTGAATCGAAACTGCGCGAGCTCTACCTGCAGTCGGAAACGATCGCGAGCGTCATGCTCGCGACGGACTTCTGCACGCTGAGCTCGATCACCACCGCCATGGACATCACTGCCAACGATATGGAGCTGCTGCTGTCCGTTGCGTCGGTGCACACGCCCGAAGCCACCAAACGGTACCGTGTGCTGATGCGCTAGAACGTGCCCAGAAAGGAGGTTACAATTTTGCAGAATGCAAATGTGATATTAGGTTAATCGTTTAGGGTAGAGTAGGTACGCAACCAGGTACGTCATTCAAAGAGAGCGGACGTATCTGGAGAGGTGGGGGCCGACGTGTGCCCAGCAAAAGGAGAAAGTGCAACAAGGATGTTGATGAATGAACAGATCCCCTTGGGGATTATTTCGAGCAGATGCTATGATATTTTTGCAAGTCAGCTCTCTCTTTCTCTTTATTTCATTCGCCCTGTGGAACCTCCTTATCAATTGTCATATATATATCGTTACGATGTAAAGTGGATTAGATTGTAAGGAAACAAGAAAGGTGTAATTTCTGACCAAAAGTTGTGATTAGAGCGTGTAAAAGTGTATTGCAGAGCAATATTTTCATCCCTTCTCAACCGAACACATCCCAACGGGGATGTGCCTTGGAGCGGAAGGACAGCCGAGGTTGTGAGAGCAGGTATAAAATGAGACTAAGCTTAGCTAGAGATAGCGGACCCTTGACTAGACTTGAGCCAGAGGGTTTAAAAGACCCAGCCGACATTTGTCGTTAGCAAACGTTTAGCCATATAATGCAGGCGTGTGAACTGAAGCAAGCAAAGAGCAATGAGATATTTATTGAACTGAAATTTGCAATAAAATCTTTGTAAACAAATTCAAAAGCAATTTCCTTATCGTATTTGAGTTTTATTCAGCAAAGGGGGTAGGTGTGTAGATAAATAAGTTTGTGCAACTGGCCTCGCGTGGCCTCGTTACTGCTGAATCACTTCCTTCTGCGGTTCCTGTGCGGTTTCGCTTACCGCTGGCTCTGCCACCAGCTCCGTCGCAGGATTGCGCTTAATTTCAATCACCTCGATGTATGGGCTGTACATGGGAGAAAGCAAAAGAGATTGTTTAAAAAGCATGTTTAACGCTACAGAAAAACACTCTCCAACTTACCTCGGCTTGGGAAGATCCTTGCTCGGGACGGCCGGTTCCGGGTTGAAGAACGACCGCAATCCAGTAATCCACTGCGGCACAATGTCACCCTCGGCCTGTGGAGCGCTGGCAGTCGTGGCCTGGAAGTCGTTCGTCAGCACAACCGGCACGGGCGTCGTTTCGGGCTCTCCGTTCAGCGCATTGGTCGCCCGGTACAGCATGTACTTGGCGTACAGTTTCGGCTTCTCGAGTGCCTCACTTGCCACCCGCCACGGGTAACCGACGGCGTACCGGAGCTGCTCGGCCACGTTCGACATCGCATCGCGCGACACATCCATCGCGTTCTGTGCCGTCCGGTAGACCTGATCCTTTGCTTCCTGCAGCGCTTGCTCCTCGCGCTCGACGAGCGTCTTCTGCGCCTCGATCGCACGGGTCAGTATGGCGGCACGGGCACCGTACTGTGCGCCCACGATCGACACCACCACCAGCAGTGCCAGCAGCGGGTGGAACCGGACTCTTGATGGAGCTGACATTTTGAGCACTTGGACTGGGGATTAGCTTGTGCGGGAGCTACTGCAACTGGTGCTGCTGCTGCTACGGGTGTGCTTCAGTGGTTAGCCTCGAGTGTAATGCGAGCAATTGCCGATGGTCGTATGCTTATTTATAGGCACATTAGGGCTTAGACGCTTGGAAAGCCCCGCCGGGTGACAGGTAAAAGGTAGAAAGGTAGAAACGATTAGAACCGGAAGCATGTGGGCACCAAATCAATCACGCACCACTCACCCAAAACACTCCGGGAGGGCGAGAAAAGTCGGCCCGGTTTCGGTAGTAACTCAGCTGCAAAGGTCAGGTAGAGAGATGGATGGTAAGCACCAACCGTTCTCACGTCGCATCACGTCATTCCGAGGTGGGTATGGTTCCGCCCGGGTGAATCTCGAGCCCGCCGGCAAACAACTGACGGTGAGCTGATGTGAGATGAGCGGGAGAAGGTGCGAAAAAAAACAACAAACGAACATCACCTGGGGGATGATCATGGTGGAGCTTGATCTTTGCATAAAATTTATCACCTTATCGGCAGCCACCGTCAGTCGGCATTCAATCTTCAACGCTACCGGACGCGTCTGGCTTGTGAGGTTTTACAGTGATTCAGTCACCTTCAGGCGTGTCTGATCGTGATCGTGAGTGCAAAAAAAAGAAAAGAAACAACAACGAACAGCAAACCAGTGTGATCCTCGCGCGCAGTAGGCGGATTTCCATTTAGATCAATGTCAACGATGCGCGGACCTTTGAAAGTGAGTTGAATCCGTTATTTTCCGGCATGTCTGTGTCTGTGTGTGTCTCTTTCTCAAGAGCGATCTTTGCATGATCTTTGTTGATCACGGCGAAGCATTTCTTATTTCCTGGATCGTTCTCATCCGTCAGGTGTTGGTGGATTTTGCTCGCATAAAAAAAAACAACTCCACACAGGCTCTGCTATCCGCAGAGCGGTGAAATTTGATCGTTACGGGAGTTAAGTTTGCAATTTATACGATAATGATGATCATCATGCTGTTCATCGCTAGAACTTGTCTTGGGGTAGTATCAAACCCCCTTAGGGGCTTTTTGGAATGTGACAAAACATGGGAGGAAACCTTCTTTCGGTCCTTCATCAACATTCCGGTTAGCGTTCTGCCGTTAATTGCTGATCGGGGTTTTGGCAGCCGGCGGCAATTGCTTAACCGCTTACGGGCCCATCAATGCTGTGAGTGCTAACAACTGCGGCAAATGCGGCATTCAAGGGCATTTGCATACAGTGCCGTACCGGTGTACGGTACGTCACCTGCTGCTTCGGGCAGGGTTTTGCAGGCGCGTACAAATGGGATCTGTTTTCTTCTCGAATTTTGCACGACGAGAGCTACGTTTTCGCAAACAAAGTGAAAGTGCAGCCGTGCACGTTATGAAACGCATTCCTGCCTTGGGTTGTAGTTTTCACTGCTGGGGGGAATTTGGCTACTAAACAGTCCAGAGTTGCAATGCTATATGGGAGTGGGATATACGATCGGTGATCATCTGTTCAGGCTTTGCAAGTTTTTTTTTTTGAAAAAGATAGATTTTAATGTCCCCGAATACTTCAGTGTCAGGCGTTGAATTTCTTTTATAGAGGGATATACGATCGGTGATAATCTGTTCAAACTTTGGAGGTTTTATTTTTGTTGAAAAAGATAGATTTTGATGGCCTCAAATACTTCAATGTCAGGCGTTGAATTTCTTTTATAGTGGGATTTATGATCGATGATGATCTAGTCATAATTTGGATGATATTATTTGAAAATGTTAGAATTTAATGCCGCCGGTTACTTCAATATAAGAGTTGAATTTGTCTTAAAAAGGGGATATACGATCGATGATGATCTTGTCATATTTTAGATGATGTTATTTGAAAAAGTTGGATTTTAATGCCTCTGGATGCTTCCGTGTCCGAGTTTAATGTCTCTTAATGTAGGATGTACGATCGATGATAATCTTGTTATACTTTGGAAGTTAGATTTTAATGCCTCTGGATGCATCTCTATATGAGTACCATTTCACTTAAAGTGGATTATACGATCGTTGATGATCTAGTCATATTTTGAATGGTATTTGAAAAAAGATAGATCTGAATGTCACTGGATGCTTCATAGCCAAAGTGGCAAAAGGATCTTAAAATTAAATACACAATTACACACGATGATCTTGTCATATTTTTTGCTAACATCTTCCATTAAGCACAATCACATGAATCTCACGAACGGTGAACGGTCGTGTAACGCTTGGAAAATCGTGATCATTGCTCATCTCAATGTTTGTTCAACAATTTCCTCCTTTTACCTGCAAACACTGACACCATTTAACCTGCAGGACACTTTCAGCGAAGTTTCTAGAGGCGCGAGAAAACTCCTCACGAACCTCGATCGCGTGAAATGCAAAAAAGTGATCATGCGCATCATCGGCACGACTGCATTAACACGACAAGGTGGCTGCATCTTACCACCTGAGTGGTTTAGTGGAGGAGCACTTTTAGGACGCTTACTAAACGCTAAATTACTTATGCAAGCAATGCTAATGGAGAAAGGATTTGCCAAATGAATAAGAAACAGAGGAAGCCAAACGCAAGCAACAAAGTGTTGCTTTCTATCGTTGTGTTGTGCAAACGTTTCCCATAATGTAATTAACACTCCCCGGTTTATGCAAAATGCTTGCTGCTTGGTGAAGATTGTGTCATCGAGCGTGTTTGTTAAACAGCTGCCAGTGCTTACAAATCATACATCTCTATTAAACCTGTGTGCTTTTGTCATGTATTGTGTTTTTAGGTGTGTACGATCGCCGTGTCCCTGCTGGCGGTGGGACTTTGTACAGCGGCACCACAGTCCGGGCAACCGGTGGCCGAGTACCCGACCGGTGCGTTCAACGATCGCGTCCCCAACAACGAGAACAATCAGCAGTTTAAGGAGTATGCCGAGTTTCTGACACGCTTCGACGATTGGGTCACCGGAAAGAAGGTCCCAATCCCGGCCGACCCGGTGACCGATGCGCTGCATCAGGATCTGCCCCCTAATGTGCCAAACTTTGCGCAACTGCGCCCGGTTCGCCAACTGTCGCTGGCCCAGTTTGATGACCCCGTGCCCCAGGGCAGTGAAGCAAGCCCGGAGTATAACGAGTACATTCGTGTGCTGACACGATTCGACCCCTACGTTACCGGCCAGCGGGACGGGCATGCGGTGTTCAAGCGCGAGGACAAACCGGACGGAACGCTTATCAGCAGCGAGAAGACATTCGGTGAGCAGATCGAGGATAAGGTACCGGAAACGACATCGACCAGCTCCGATCCAGCGTACGGTGACTTTATCAAGGAGCTGAAGCGCTTCGATCCCTGGCTGGTGGGGCATAATGTGACGATCCCGCACAATGCGACGGCCGATCAGGTCTGGAACAGTGGTGAAGGCAAGGCGAATTAAAGGCGATCAGTATTATAGCTCTGCGATCGAGAACAGCCGGAGCGTTTGTATATAAGCATGTTATCCTTCAATCTATCATCCACTGCCAGAAAGGATTGTATGAACTTTATAATAAAGTAAATGATTTGGATTTTGGAATAACGGATGGGTATTGTATGTGAGGTATCTGTAGTGCCAGGTACTATCCGAACATTGACAGGTTCTCTTAAGTCTTTCGATAATATCAACAATGGTGCCTGTCCTGATCAACGATCGTTGAGTGAGCGATAGTTTGGCATGAACTCGGTGAGTAAAAAAATGAACTTATCGATCGATCGATCGATCACTTTTGCTCCAGTTGCTGCACGTGCAGATTTGGCTAATGAGGCGATTGTTAACCTTTTACTCAATGAATTTAAAAAAGAACACAACGACTGATCGTGCGTGATCGACCGTTGATCAGAACAGGTACACCAATATGTTGGAGGTAAGTGGAACACTGATCAATCTGATTGTTACTGTAGTTTGCATGCCACATCTTCCATAAGATATTGGAGATACAAAAGTTTGGAAGTCATGATCAGTCATCCAACATCAATACACTAAGTCCAATCATTTGTAAATTCAATTCTGTGATTTAATCTAAGCTAATTCAACTACAGCACATCTGCCTACCCTTCAGCATCGCACGGAATTAACCTAACACGCAGTCTGTTTTACAGTTTGATTACTCACGCATTGATCACACTCACACACCCAAATGACCAAAGGCAAAGTCAAAGGCAAAAGTATGTGAAAATGATTACAAACCGTTACGGGATGCCCCCCAATGGAACTGGAACTGGACCCAGCTTTGATAACAGCTGACCTCCAGCATCATATGTCTTGATTATTTCTACCTTCCATGGAGCGGCTCACAGCTGAACGCGGTACGATCGGGTCGAACAATTGGAATATTTTTGGAAGCTGCTATCAATATGCTTGTCATTGTGTATATTTTGCGTTTTGTTCTAAACTTTACTAACAAAAAAAATAAAATCACGAACTACTCCGGAAAATCCTTTGAAAACATTCGCCTTGAGAAGCAATTATTCGTCTCGGTGAATCCCACATCGTCTTCCGGCAAAACAAAAATTCCCCTTCCGCGCAATGTTTGTTGTTTTGATTTGCTGCACCGTTTTTCGAATACCAATCAACGCTAGAGATAATGCAAAGCGTTAGCTGCATTGCAAACTACAACTAGCCAGTGCGCGCAGCTTGATCACTATATAAGAAGGCATTCAGTGCAGCGATCCCAGGAAACTGACCAGTCCGCCCGGAGACGCTGCACAGTAAATAGCTCAGTACAGTTTTGTGAGTGAAGCGAAGTATAGCTTAATATTGCCATCATGACTAAATGGGTAAGTGGCCGGTGTACATTGTTCGATCCGAGCTCCGGAAAGACGACGATCTTCAGTGACAGTGAACAGTGATTTTCATCGTTTTTTTTTGTCGTCCTTTTTTAGGGACCTATTTTGTTGGCGATCTTTGTCATCGTGGCGATTGTCGCCGTTCAAGCCGACCATGGTGGTGAACACGGTAGTCACGACGATCACGAAAAACATTCAGAACACCACGGATCGGTTTCGCACCATGGCCACGGAAAGGACGGCAAGAAATGCGATCATGGACATACACATGGAAAGGATCATGCTGCGGGACATCACAATCACGATCATGATCATGGTCACTCGCGCGGATCGGATCACGGGCATCAGGATGGGCACGGACACTAGGAGAAATGTGATAATGCTGTAGAGTTTAATCTTTTTTGATTATTTTTCAAGGCATATAAACATTCAAATAAAAAAAGTATTTAAAAATGTACCAGCCCAAGGGATTCTTGTTCATTTTTCATATTTCGTAATTACATCTGACACAATCTTTGATTATTTCTTCATGAATGTACGATCTATCCCCGTATTCGTTGATCATCAAACTAGATTACAGGAATTGATTATGGATGGAAACTATTACTTTAATTTTAGACCGCTCATCACGTCTCAGAGATGAGAAATGTGATAGAGAGGATGCAATAAACTACAGTTTGGACACAAACTTAGTTCCTTAGTTCTGTTTCCTCGTTGAGCATACTAAAAAAACAACTAGGTCAGATCATTTAGCAGATATGATGATTTACGTTCAATTATCATTTTATTTACTGTCTTTTATTAATACATACCAAACCAGACTGTCCAGACCACCGCTGGCAAGGAATAACTATCCGATTGCGTGGTACTAATACGTTTCGGAAGCATATATAGGCCAGGATGACTGCGCAGGTCATCACAAGGTGGATTTATTGAATATTGATTCATTTGTAATCCTTTGTATATTTTTTCCTTAATCATTTTACCTCTCCAAGCATTTGTATTGTCTGAATCGGGGTGTCCATCTAAACGGGATACCTTTATCTGTCTTTCAGCAGTAAATTAACCGAACCTTAATAATAAACTTACCCAGTGTTAAACTGCAACACAAATTGGAATGAGCCTGTGTGAGAAGTTTTAAGAAAGAACTTTATATTTGCTGGACTCGTCGTTTGCCAGCGTTGCCAAGCGCCTAAAGGTATGCAATCTAATACTGTAAAATCATCAACACTACCCCTTTACTGTATTTTATATCCAATTTTCCAATCGAGGTCTGTTCTGAACTCGATACTTTTTTGAAGATATGATCATCTACAACATTTTCTACTTCTTTTCAATGTATCATTTCCCAGACATTGTTAGATTCATTCAAGAGTTTCATTTCAAACGAGCATTACGCTATTGATCATTATTATGCTCGATCGAGCGCCAATTGTAACTGTAGGAACTGCGGCTGCTGGCGCTGCCGAAATGAAGTCATTGATGATGCCCGATGTGAACCTGCGACCGGCCGAACCGAGCCCTGGGTCGCTCGAGAACTATAAAAGAACGCACAATCTGCCGGAGAGCGATCAGTAGCGAACAAGCGAACGCGTCTGCTAAAACATTTTGGAGCAGTTTGAACGAAGGTCGTGTGAAAGCATAAGATGGCAAAGTTTCTGGTACGTTGAGTGATGTTGTGTGAAGATGAAGGAAGAATCTTGGACCGTTTTTATTCTCCCAGTGAAAGGATTGTGATCTCTAACGTGTTGTCATTCTTCGCTTTTTACTCCAATTTTTAGATGTCTTCCCTGTGTCTGGTGATCGCCATCGTCGCGATGGTTAGCGCACAAGGTAATTATTGGTGTCGATGTGGCTGGAGTCGTTAGAACGTGAAAACAACGAAATAATGATAGTGTAGAAACACTAACGGTGTAAAATTGAGATCAGAAACCGATTTCAAATGACTTGCTGCAGAAGCTATCCAGTGGATTAATCTTACAAAACAAATGTAACATTTTTTGCTCTCCTTTGCTCTCGCTCCCTATCTAATAGGTGGACACGGTGGCCACAATGATGGACACGGACATGGCGGATTTGGTGGCCAGGGACACAATGGCGGTGGCCAGTACGGAGGCTTTGGCGGTGGCCAGCACGGAGGCTTTGGCGGTGGCCAGCACGGTGGCTTTGGCGGTGGCCAGCACGAAGGCTTTGGCGGTGGCCAGCACGGAGGCGTTGGCGGTGGCCAGCACGAAGGCTTTGGCGGTGGCCATGGACAGACGAACGTGCACGGAGGTGGTGGCCAGCACGGAGGACACGGCCAGGGTTTCGGAGGACACGGCCAGTTCGGTGGTCACGGACACGACCATCAGCATGGTCATGGTGGATACAAGTCTCACGGCTACTGAATGAGTCAAGTTTAGGTTTGGTGTGTTTTCTAAGGGATAAAATAAATTGTGATTTGAGTGTACATATGATATCGTGTTTTGTGTTTCGTTTTGTGTGTTTGTGTGTGTGTGTGTATGTTTCTAACGATTTAATGAGAATGATCCGGCGTGCTACGATCGCATCGGCGAATGATGGAGCGCGCTACGCAAAAGATGCCGTAGCTTGATCTTTGCATCAAAGCAAACAGTTGCACTTACCAAACAGTGGAAATTCCAAAACATGTGTAGGGTAAGTGTACCAATTATGGCTATAGCACCAATTATGGATATAACGAACACTATTTTCGCTCTAAAACAGTCTATTTGCATTCTAAAACCACGGAAGGATTTTTCATTTCAATTATGAACATTTTAACACATTTGTGCTTCATTAGTTTCATGTTGGTCACTTCCGTTTGTTAACTATCATCCTTTTAAAATGTGTTGCCAAGATTTTTGGTATCTCTTACCATTTTGCTAAGAGCAGCACTGTAGGATATTAGCGATTTTCAAGCACCTAACCATAATTTTATCTCAAAATCATCATTTTGGTGCAAAATATTAGTTATTTAACGACTACACATCAAAATCTACCAACATTTCATCGAAAATATGCCTTTTTTCTGTACGTTCATAATTGGTACAACTAACCTTCGGTGTACCAAATATCGCAGTAACAGGTTGGCTGATAAGTCCCCGGTCTGACACATAGATGGCGCCGCTAGTATTAAATGCATTTTTTTTAATATAGTACCAACCTTCAAATGATTCGTGTCAAAATTTGACGTCTGTATGTCAATTAGTTTGTGAGACAGAGCGTCTTTTGTCAAGCAACTTTTGTTATTGTGTTGTTCCACCAAGACAACGCACCGTGCCACAAGTCATTGAGAACGATGGCAAAAATTCATGAATTGGGCTTCGAATTGCTTCCCCACCCACCGTATTCTCCAGATCTAGCCCCCAGCGACTTTTTCTTGTTGTCAGACCTCAAAAGGATGCTCGCAGGGAAAAAAAATTGGCTGCAATGAAGAGGTGGTCGCCGAAACTGAGGCCTATTTTGAGGCAAAACCGAAGGAGTACTACCAAAAAATCCAAATCAAAAAATTGGAAGGTCGTTATAATCGTTGTATCGCTCTTGAAGGGAACTATGTTGAATAATAAAAACGAATTTTGACAAAAAAATGTGTTTTTCTTTGTTAGACCGGGGACTTATCAGCCAACCTGTTACCAATTTTCGGCAGCATTTAAAGTGAATAATTACTTGTTTTTAGTGATTTTAAAATTCCAAGCGGGCTAGTATAAAATCTGCAACCATCAAATCTTTCATAAAAACCATACTTTTATTGTTTTGGTGCTCTGATTCTGTTAATAATGAAACCTGCCGAACTATTGGCTAACTGCAAATCTGCCGAAACACGTTGAACTCTGCACATTTTGTTTGATATTTTGAAAATTATGCATGGAAATGATGTGAAACTTCGTATATGAATAACAAATGAGCATATCTCTATGTAAAAAAATATGTGTTGATACAATTTTCAACGCGTTTTTACGTAATTACACGTTTTTAGTTACCCTGCCGAAAACAGGTACACTGCCGAATACTGGTACAGTTACCTTATGTGTTTTAAGCATCATTTATTTGTAAAGTGTTTGAATCAGTAATCAATGGAGTAATCAGAAGAATTTAATCGTATCAGTTTCACCAAAATAATGCAGTTTCGAAAGACTTTCATACGAAGAAAGTGAAATCTGAACCCGCTCGTGTCGCCTTATTGCCAAATGCCTGATCGATAGTTAGTGCTAGTCTTGGCCAACACTATCTTGGTCAGAAGATAGTTGAACTATGGCTACGATTGTGATATGAGTGATATGAAGGATTGCCAGGTGTGTGTCCAAGCACGGTGTCATCATAAAGGTGTACGAAAGTATTTTTTTTTTAGTATTAGCCTCATCAATTGTGCGATTAATTGAGCGTGGATATCAATACAACCAGTGATAGAAAACGGATATTTTAAAATGTTAGTTTTACGTATTTAATGGTGGTTACATACTTATATTGGTGCAGTGAACTTATTATTACTTGATTTCAGTTAAAACAATGTCACAAAGTAATTTTTGGTGTAAATATCCACGAGTTTTGGCTTACAACCATAATTGGTACAGCTATGGCGAATTGCTAGGAACACTATAGCCATAATTGGTAACTTGAGATGCAATTTTTAATCGAAATTTTCTATTGTTTCGCTAAACATTGAGTCAAAATAAAAAATACTCTCGTGTTCTACACATTGTAGGCTACATAAAACCATAAAGAAGTTTGAAATTTTAACCAATACTTATTTTTACTTGATGACATATTATAGCCATAATTGGTACACTTACCCTATTGCTCACTAGATTTTTCCTATTCTAACAGATCGTATTACTCATCAAGCACAGCCAAGGACATTATGGTTGATGACCCAGAGGCACTGGGTTGCAATGTGTGGTCAGAACACAATACAATAAAAAAAAACTGTAGCTTGTAGATGCGAACACCGCTGAAAAGCCGTTGATAAAATCTTATTGCGTAAGACATATTTGTGGCAAAATGTGCCACCATGTTTAGCGTATTTGTAAACAACTGTCTTGCACACCATACAGCCACAACACATGCACCCGAAAGGCAAAACATTCTAATCGCAACCAGTGACACGGCAGAGTCTATTGCCACCGTATTCTTTACCGCACAAAACGTCCTTTTCCCCGCTCGCCCATCAACGCACTTAAGAACGCGTTTGTGAAGTGTTGATAAGGATTTTTGCATCTGTTTTACTGTTTTACGTGTTTATTTCATTCATTGCGACCGGTTTTTTTTTGTGATGCCTTTGGACTCGCAATAGTTCGAATGATCGTGTTTCCATCCCCCACCAATCCATTCTATTTTTATGTTTTTGCTTGCTTTTTTGAGACTCTATTTCCCCGGGGCTGGGAAGAACCCACTCCGAACTAGAAACCTCCGAAGTTGTTTGTCCGTCCCAAGCAATACCCTCTGTGTGTGTGTTGTCATCCTTCCTCCACCAAACCATCCGGCCACCTCTTCGGGGGTTGATTGCGTGTAATCATATAAGATTGTGCTGGTTATGATGATGAACTGGTTGATCCTCTCCGAACCCAAGGCCCTCCACGAGGAGGCCCAAGCCCGCGCGGTAGGAAGTGGCAACCAACACAACCTTGCTGCCCGATGGGCGAGCCCTGCATCTACCGCTGCCGAAATGAAGTCATTGATGATGCCCGATGTGAACCTGCGACCGGCCGAACCGAGCCCTGGGTCGCTCGAGAACTATAAAAGAACGCACAATCTGCCGGAGAGCGATCAGTAGCGAACAAGCGAACGCGTCTGTTAATACATTTTGGAGCAGTTTGAACGAAGGTCGTGTGAAAGCATAAGATGGCAAAGTTTCTGGTACGTTGTGTGATGCTGTGTGAAGATGAAGGAGGAATCTTGGACCGTTTTTATATTCTCCCAGTGAAAGGATTGTGATCTCTAACGTGTTGTCGTTCTTCGCTTTTTACTCCAATTTTTAGATGTCTTCCCTGTTTCTGGTGATCGCCATCGTCGCGATGGTTAGCGCACAAGGTAATTATTGGTGACGGTGTGGTTGGAGCCGCTAGAACGCGAAAACAACGAAATAATTATAGTGTAGAAACACTAACGGTGTAAAGTTGAGATCAGAAACAGATTTCAAATGACTTGCTGCAGAAGCAATCCAGTGGATTAATCTTACAAAACAAATGTAACATTTTTTGCTCTCCTTTGCTCTCGCTCCCTATCTAATAGGTGGACACGGTGGCCACAATGATGGACACGGACATGGCGGATTTGGTGGCCAGGGACACAATGGCGGTGGCCAGCACGGAGGCTTTGGCGGTGGCCAGCACGGCGTTGGCGGTGGCCAGCACGGAGGCTTTGGCGGTGGCCATGGACAGAAGAACGTGCACGGAGGTGGTGGCCAGCACGGAGGACACAGCCAGGGCTTCGGAGGACACGGCCAGGTCGGTGGTCACGGACACGGCCAACAGCATGGTCATGGTGGATACAAGTCTCACGGCTACTGAATGAATCAAGTTTAGGTTTGGTGTGTTTTCTAAGGGATAAAATAAATTGTGATTTGAGTGTACATATGATATCGTGTTTTGTGTTTCGTTTTGTGTGTTTGTGTGTGTGTGTGTGTGTGTGTTTCTAACGATTCAATGAGATTGAGCCGGCGTGCTACGATCGCATCGGCGGATGATCTTGCGCACTACGCAAAAGATGCCGTAGCTTGATCTTTGTTTACCAATGTTTGACCTTGCGCGTACGGTTTACAAACAGGGGATGAGAATACCTTTGCTAGAGCTGACAAGACCAGGGAGGCTGTTTTGGAAGGGTCGTGTTTCAAATATTTGTGATCATATTTGTATTGAATTTTTTATCTATTTTTGAAGGAATTATAAGCAAGCATGCCGAGGATCGATCTTGACCATGGAGGCTGTTTTGTAAGGGTCTTGTTTGAAATATTTGTAAACAAATTTATTTGTATTGAAATTTTTACCCATTTTTGAAGAAGATGTAAGCAAGTTTGCTGAGGATCAAACTTACGAAAGGGCAATGATAACATTAAATGACAAGCAGCAAGTACAACTACGTGTCCGCCTCTTCCAGGCAATAAAAATGCAATCCAATGCACTGTTCTTACGTTTAATTAGATCGTTTACGTTGAGATCGTAAAAATGGCATGACATGCAGAACACAACCTCTGCTTGAGCAGTGAGGCTGCCAAACATATGCAGAGCCCCTGGCAAAGTCCCTGGCAAAGCGTTGGTGCCTAATTACAACCCTGAACAGATTACCGGAAAATAAGCCGGTCGGAATTGCGCTTCCCTCTTCTGACGATGCGTTGATTGCGCTTCCCTCTTCTTCCTCCTACGGAAGATAAGAAACCAAGAACGAGCGTCTGCGTAAGAACCCGCCCATAAGAACAAGATTTTGGATGCTGTCTATACACAACAAACCACAACAAAAAATGTAAGCTAACCAGCTCAGCCAAAACCGGTTAGACCGGTTCTGTTTTATTACTTTCGTTTGCTAAAATAGCAAACATTTCGGACCTCCTGAGTGATAGAATTATCACTGTCCCGTGTCCGTTGCTTCTTGTACTTGTTATCGCTCCATGCAAAAGCCAGCCAAGCGATTTCTGCCGGAATGAAAGTGACCTGGCATTAGCGTCGATTGCATCCGAAAGCCCCGTTTGTGGTTCACCTGAGTGCTTTTTCTTTTTTGACGTTATTTTACTGTGTTTTTTTTGCGGCGCCCCTGGGATAGATAGGTTGGAAAATGTGCGGATACACAAAAAAAAGTGTTAGGAGAATAAAACGTTCGTCGCTTACGGTCCCACTCAAGTTCATCAGTCTGTGTTGGTTGCTTAGAAGGGGCTTTTAACCGTAATTTATCTTGACAATAAAAAGTTGAGCTCGTTTTGCAGGGTTTCTCACTGTATCTCGTCACAATGGCATCCGTTTTGTAATGATATGTCACAACATCTTCTATTTGGCGTAACGTCCTACGCGGACATGCTCGGCCTATACAGGCTTTCGAGACTTAATTCATTACCACGCAGCCGGATAGTCAAATCCTTGCTACGGGGGGACGGTCCATTCTGGGCTCCTAATGCTAATCCTAACCTGACAAAACATAAATTAACACAGTGCCTGTACCTAGAAAGAAGCAAAGGAAGAAG
This sequence comes from Anopheles bwambae, assembly GCA_007018985.1. Taxonomy (NCBI): domain Eukaryota; kingdom Metazoa; phylum Arthropoda; class Insecta; order Diptera; family Culicidae; genus Anopheles; species Anopheles bwambae. The sequence goes on from SIXB01000777.1 coordinate 44,095, forward strand.
ATCGAACAGAATGTTAGTATAGAGAACCGAAGGATACCAAGGAAGAGCTGAAGTCAAAAAAGTGCCACAGACTGTTAAAGCGTCAAAGACAGACCAGAACCATGGGATCGTTTGAACCATATCCTTTTATGTTTCAAGAAAATGGATCCCATTCGCAACGGGATTGCGAATGGAGTAAGATAGAGTAAGCAACCCTGCAACGGGAATGCGAAAATCTGGTTTGATAATTTTAGTTTAGCACATTTTGGGAATTTCCAGGATTTTTGAATTTTTGCACGATATAAAAGCGAGCAAATTCGCGGCACAGATTCACTCTGCTTCTAGCATCATTCTGTTTCGATCCTACGTTCAAAGTACGATTCCTGCCAACATGAAGATTATTCTGGTAAGTGTTACGTGAGATCGTTACTGTATTCAAAAGATCTAACTTCTGAAAACTGGTTTTTAATATAATTTTCGCTATTTTCTTTTATCCTGCAGCTCATTTCTGCATTCATCCTGCTCTGCATACAGTTGGCTAGTGGAGCTCCCTATTCAACGGCATCCGCAAATGCACACGCGTCCTCACACGCTGGAGCCGTGTCGATTGATTACTCGCCGGCAGCCTACGAGGAGAGCGCAGAAGAGACAGTGCATGGTGGCTATGGTGGCCATGGTGTACAGATTGTACAGATACCCCAAGCACATAGCTTTGCCAAAAGTTCTGCTCACAGTGTAGTTTATTAATCTCACGAAAGACATGGGCACGTTTATTAATCTCACGAATGACCATAGATATGAAGATTCAGTAGTTTGGCGCATGCTGTGCCAAGCTATTTGCATTGTTGATTAAAAATGTCAATAAAATGCTAGCAAAAGGACTTACCTAGGAGCGAAATATGAACTTCAATTTCTTCTTTTAATGTGGTGAAATACTCTATGTCGGTCGGTTCAAGCTTCCCGAAATCATCCAAAAACTATAACATCCTGCGTTTGATGACTGTATCAATTAGCTACCAGTTAAAAAGTAAGTTAGGGTATCTTTTAACAAGGTAAAGAGTCTCATTCAATAGGTTCATATTTGACCCGTTTGACCGGTCCCATGGTAATTCTTACGACTCATGCACGTCATGGTTTCAAATCCCATGTAGACTTTTGTATTTGTAAGAAATCGCTGAAAATTAGACGAAAAGGTTTAAAGGACTTAAATACCACAATTGACATGTGGCATAGTCAATGCGGTTGAGATCTTTCCAGAGCTTGATATGAATTTGTCAAAACAATTGCATACTTTTAGGCGCTTTAGATGCTCTATCTCTCTTCAACAACCACCCCAGCCGCAAAAGACGGTTTTCGCCACGATTTCCGACCAAGCGAAAATATTTCTTTTACGATTTGTATGGCACGAACACACACACACACATATTATGGTGGCCGATGAGAGTGGGGAAATTATGGTTATGTCTTTTGTTTCACTCTCACTCACAGACGATGATGTCCCGTCGCATTCTCACCATGTTATCGGCTCAAAGGAATGGTTGTTGCTGCTCTTTCTCGCACGTGATGAAGTTTTCTTTCTCCTTGTTTTTCTCGTGTGTGACATTGGCTGCGAATCCTCTTGATCCGTTAAAGGAAGTTAAGTTAGTTAAAGGAAAACTGTTAGAAGCAATGGATCTGGCACACCAAATGGTATACAAATTCGTGCACGTTGATGTGCCACACTGTACCGAAAGCGTTTTGTGATTAGCACAACCACACACATAGCATCATGATATGTGTATATTTGGGACACATTTTGGTAAAAAAATTCTTTCGGTCGAGCAATGCCGCATATTGTATACACGTTAAACCAAACGGCAATCTGCTGCAATCTTTTCATCGTCACTCTGGTGCTCTCTTCGACCAGCGCCCCGACTCATTGAACGCATGCTGTAATGAGACCGGTTCCTACGAGACCGGACGAGATCGATTCTTATCCGGACCATTCCCCAGATAGCAAGAACCGACTATCCGATAGCGTGATTTGAGTAAGGTTAAGAAGTCGTTTCAGCCCTGTCTACAGCATTGTTCGTTACGTCAAAGAAGAAGAAGAAAATTTGTACGGGAGGCTATGAGCTTGCAATGCTGCACGCGGCCACGGTACGTGGGGGATGGCGAAATAACCTGTACAACAAAGAGAGCAGGGAGATGGCAGGGAGCTGTGGGGTCTTATCGGCCACGGGCTGCAATCGACCAAGTGGTTCCATGAAGCGCTAGTATGTGGTCAGCGAGTGCGCTAAGTAGTTCGGCAGGCGCCAATCCGACCCGTAGGTGCAACGAGTCCGAGTCGACACAAATGAACTGGATCGTTTACGGATGGTTCTGACAGAGAAGGATTACGCTGGATCCTTTCCTCGGGGCCCCACGCGGGCGCTTAGTTTGGTTTGGCCTCTGGTTAATCCGCCCCTGCCCGCACCTCACTATTGTTTGCCTTAAGGCTTACGGCAAATACAGTTTACATTTGTTATTCTAAACTATGCTAGCGTTATTGAACAGCAATACGAAAGAAAAGGAATGGGAAGGAAAGAAGGAGAAAGGGGGTAAATAAATGGGGAACTAACAAGAGCGGAAGGGAGCGGAGGAGCAGGAAGGATGATAGTTGAAGAGGTGAGACAAGAAGATGAAAGCGGGGATGGCGTGTAATAGCGTTTACTGTTCCGAAGCGATGATGGGGTCTAAACAATGGGGGACGTGAGTGAAGCGAACTTGGAGGGAGCATACGGTATCGGGGAGGATATACAGGAAGGGATCAACATGCATTTTTTTGAAAATCGATGTTCTTATTTCTGTATTGTCCACATTGTCCACATCAATCTTATGAGCTGCGGATCGTACAAAGCTTCTTTATCTTTTTCTTATTTGACACAGTTACCATTGCTTTTCTGTCTGCCTCAACCACTCCTTTCTTCTTCTTGGCGCAACGACCTACGCGGTCAAGCCGGATAGTTAACCGTTGCTACGATAGACGATCCATACGAGGCTTGAACTCATGGCGAGCATGTTGCTAAGTCGTACGAGTTGACGTGACCTGTTACTAATTAGTTTACCCATAGCGAGATAGGCAGTCCTGGGCCACTAGGATCATATGGGACTTGAACCTATGACGTAGAGCTGCTTGGCGCGTGAAAGGTCCTGCTGCATCACCGGCCTTTGAGGCTCCCGCGGGCCGGTCGCCACAGCCAATCCTCGAGCGCAGCTGCAGCGCTATCGACTATGCATGCAGCACAAACGCAATGCGTAAGTCAATCGCCAGGACAGCGACGGGCTAGAACACAACTTTCTATGCCATCCTCCAGGCAGCGACATGGCCGCACAGCACCATCCGCAACGATGATGCGTCTCCAAAAAAGGCGAGAGCGGAGCAAACAAGGAGCAAGCCAGGCAAAGCGAGCGATGCGTGCGTCAGCCAAGCCGGGCCGGGTCACTCCTCGCTTACAGCATCGAGCGAGAGGCGGGGGAGACGTTCCTTTTTCTCTTCCGAACAGTAGACCCCGGAAATTAGAATTAAAAGAGTACACCATGGTGGGTAAATCCTAACCTTCAATCCGGTGGGAGGGAGAGAGAGAGAGGGAGAGAGGTTTGGGAGAAGATTGGAGGGTTTGTACATTATTAAAGAAAAAAATAATGGAAAGACAATATGTGTTCAATGAAATCCCTCATTTTAATAGCTGACCTTCCGTTGACTTTAACTAAGCATTGGTTGGCTTAACATGAGCGGACTAGTGCATTGAATGATCTTTTGTTTGAATTTTTTTTTGCACGAGTGCAACTAACTGCACTAACAAATAACATAAAACCAGTACGAAGCATGCATTCAATCGATCCGGCAAATAGCTCGAACGGTAAATCGATTCCATCCACACGACAACTTGCGCGTTGATCAAATCCAGATTCGAACGACGGCGCTCTAGCCAACGCGCAATGCATCAGCGGCCAAAAAAACGGGAAGGAAAAAAACAATAACCCCAAGTCAAGCGCGCTCACACAAGGTCAAGCATTCGCCAATAACTGCTGGGAAAACGAAGGAGGTGGGGAAGGACGTCACTGAAAACGCGTATGATCTGGTAGAACGGATAAAGAAGACAGCAGATAAGCGATATCACTCCCACCACTATCATATGAACAGCTGATGTGCTCGCACTACCGACCAGGAAGGAATAAGGGGGAGAACAAGATTTTTTTTTTCTAGCCATCCTTAATTTTTTTTATGGCTGCTATTCGATACAACAACCCTGGGAAATCCGCCACAATTTTAGCTATAAAACCCGTCTAAAAACGTTCGCTTGGTCAAGTAACCTCTTAAACCGGACGTCGTGTGGACGTCGTGTGGACGTCCACCCGACGTCCACACGACGTCCGAAATCTTCAATTTTGCGACTAGGGCACTCGATGGTCTCATTTGAACATGACAAGCCAATTGCATACTTTCAGGCGCCAAACTCTAAATCTAACTCCAATGGTTATTAGAACACATTTCTACCCGGTAAAAAAAATAAATAAACGCCCTTGTATGGTGCACACAGTAAACTTTATTTGAAATGTGAATACAAAGAAGAAGAAAACTTAAGTATGATACACATCGACGTCCGCTCCTACAAAACTGGCCCAATATCTGTGTCAAAGGGATCGGCGAATCGGCACTCAACATCTACATCGGCCGCTTTACCATGCGTTCCAGCGGTTTCCAGCGGCACCGGCGGGCCATCCAGCGGCGGCACCACGTCCAGCCCAGCTGTTGTAGCCAGCGCCAGCGGCTCCATAGCGGTTCCACTGGTCAGCACCGGCACCCCAACGGTTGGCTGGATCGTATCCTGACGAAGAGACAATTTGGTAGAGAGAGAGAAACACACCACTTTAACATCGGTCCACAGTCCTGTAGCAAACCTGCGCGGCGGCCAGCGGCCATGTCATTACGGTTGTTGTAGCCACGGTTCCAGGCGTTCGGGTGGTTCCACGCGCTGCCATGGTTCCACGAGCTGGGATGATTCCAGGCGGCCTGATCGCGGCCCCACGTGTTCTGTCCGGCGTTCCAGGCGTTCGGGTTGTTGTTCCAGGCCGACTCGGCCTGATCCAGCCCATCGGTGCGGCCCTGCTGGCCCTGCTGCTTGCTGTTGTCGGCCGGTGCGGCACAGACGGCGGCCACCAGCAGCGCACTGATCAGCACAAACTTGAACATTTTCGTTGATCGTAGGTGGGTGTTACAGTTGATCGGGTAAATTGACACTGGTGAGCTAGCTGAGCTGTGCCACTTGTTACTACTGAACTGTTTGTTCAACACTGAATGAAAATTACGCTAATTGGTAAGCTTTATATAGCTGGGAAGCGTCGGTGTGCAGTTGCAATCTACCTCGGGAGGGATTGTGCACCCCGCGGTTCACTGAGCCGTCCGCGCTCATCCGTGTTACGTTTCCGTAGGCTGTTGGATGGGTTTGAAATATTCAATGCCACGGAGAAGGAGGAGATCTTTATTCTAATACTTATTAGCGGACCATGATCCGAGCGCACCGCAGCACTGCACCGGCTGCGATAAACCTACGGGAAAGGTTAAAGTGAACCGTACGATCGAGCCATATCGGCGTGAGGCTTTTCCACCAACCACCAACCACCAACATCATCTGCCCGGCATCCGCATCACATTCGGACCGCCGGTGTCCGAAAAGACCACAGCCACGGTGAGCGCAGTCATGGCGGTGGCCTATTGCCACACCGCTCCATGCTGGCTGTGGCGATAATTTAAACTAATGCTTTGGTTTATTTACATTATTACACTTGCACACGGCGGGATGACTTTTCACACTCACCGTGCATGTGTTTGTGACGGCATGCACCGCAGATCGTGGTTCATTCATCATCCGCCGATGGCGGTTAATGTACATTCGATTAATAGTTCACCAAATAATTAGCCGCACATTATCAGCAACGAGGGTGAAAGAGGGAGGGGAAGGGGGCAAGCATTTTGTTTTACCAGTAAACGGCAGGAGTATCGATTATGCTGCTCGCGCCGGTGTTCCTGGGTTGGAGGATGATCGTTACCGGCTGCCAGTGCGCCACTGCCCACAGAGGACGGGGTGGGATCGGGCAACAAATGAGGAGGAAATGATTGATGATGCTACCATGGCCTTAAGGGTGAGGAAGGGCCTCTGATAGGGGTGTTATTAATTCTAATTTAAATTGTTTCACCGTTCTAACGAGTGGTATAAATCATAGCTGAAGCATGGGCACTTCATAAAACTGTGTACAATTTAAAACACTATTTTTTAACATTAAATGTAATATTCAAGGGGAGTACATTTGAAACACCACCTATTCAATGTAACAGTTTCAAATGAAATATGCTAACGATCGTGTAATTTTTCAAATGCAACCAAATGTCAAAGCAATCTAGTGGCGCGAGGATGAGGCACTGCTCTCTTCGCTTAGCAACGCGGTGTAGCACCTCCAACGCTCCATCTTTCGCTGGCGTAGTACGTACGAAGGCTACGCAGGAAGCTACTTGCGCGAGCCCGAATGTGTGACCTTATGCGTATTTTATCGCAAACGCCCTCGCGCAGTGCCCGTAGTGTGTATCGATCCTGATCGTTGATCTTTAATTAGCTCGTACTTATTATTTTTTCTGTATCTATATCTATGTCACCACTGTTAGTAGTGAGCGGGCAGCAACCCGGACCGGAGAGCATATATACAACTGCAAGACAAATAGTAATCGGTCGATTAGCATAAATGATGCACGCCCCCAAGGGGTGGTGGGCAATAAAAAATAATACCAACACACAAAATATGAGCCATCTTTGGCATTTTCGCTAATCGCTGTTATGACTGGGTTGCAGGGCGGGTAATTAATGGGTAGCTCGGCGTCTAGTAGCTTAGCGATTAGACAATCCGGACACAAAATCAGCCACAACAAAATAAGATTGCACCTGTAGGGCACGGCCAGTGCTGTTCAAGGGATTATAAAATGTGTCGTTTCGTTTTGTGGGGGTTGTGGGGAAGATGTTGCATAGGAAAGAATGTGCTCAATGTGATTTGATAAGCTATATCAAATGAGTTTAGTTTGAAGCTTTTAAGATAAAACGAATGACCTAATGTTTATTGTTAATCTGTATTGTTTTTAAAGTGCAGTAAAGAACTGGCTGTATTTACATTAACTGACATTTTGATGAGTAAAGATGAGTAAATGAACAAGATTCCAAGGTATCCAATGAAGATTTGCGTGTTTTTTGAAGATATTTTTTATTTCTTTTTTATTTCGTTGATGATCTACATGATCTGAATGATTGACATTAGCAGGCAGGCCTGAAGTTTCGGGATATCCAAGCTATCTGGGAAAAAACTGTTTTAATGCATTCATATAACAATATATTATTCCAAGCCTAGCGATACCCTACGACAAATTTGAAGGATAGTATGTGTGCTAACTTGTTGAGCTCGGTAGTGTATTTTTTGGATGCAGCGGCTCCTACAAGGTCAGGCGGCAGCGTATCCCAACCGGACCGTCTTGCTATAGCAAAGACTTAGTATCCGACTGCGATGTACTAATTTAGGTATTTAGATATTTATGGTGTACAAAGTTCGCCGGATAACGGCTTAACTAAGCTAAGTTATAAAAGACAAGTATCGATCGTAAAAAAAAAAAATTAAAATCTGTGTGTAACGTTACAACGCGCAAGCGTTCCCTGAAAGCTGTTACGTTAGTGTTAAAATTGAAGTGCTCGTACATGGCATCCTTAAATGTCCTAGACATCGATATATATATCAGCGGCGAATCTAACGGTAGGCGGACTAAGCGGTCGCCTGGGGCCCCGCCGATTTAGGGGTCCCGAAGATCTCTAGTCTGTAGTATGCCGTACACAAGTCTACAAGTTGACAGAGGCAACAAGGGCCCCCAGAAAGATGGTCGATGGACCAATTCCCCCCCCCCCCCACCCCACATGCCGGCAACAATTTTAGGGCCTGTGACCGATGATCGTAGGGGTCCCATGGTCACCCCCCCCTCGCCGGCAATTTAAGTTTACTGGTTAATCTCCCAACTCCAAGTACCCCCTCCTCCCGGTCATCAGTTACCATTTATAGGGGCCTCAACTCGTCTTACCCCCTAGGGCCCCCGATTCCCTTAATCCACCACTGGATAATATTGGATCATTTGCGGCGTATTGCGTGTTTCTAAATTATGGATATATTAACTGTCGGTTACGTGTTATTGTTCTTGTAACGTTGTTATGCTTCTTCTTCTTCTTTGGCTCAACAACCGTTGTGGGGTTGGCTTTCAGTGACTTATGGATTATCCCCCATAGCAGGATAGCCAGTCCTACGTATGGCGGCACGGTCCATTTGCGGCTTGAACCCATGACGAACATGTCTTTGAGTCGTATCAGTTGGCCAGTGTACCACGAGATCGGTCAGATTATTCTTAACTTCTCCAATATATCGGGAGCGTAGTAAGTTACACTAAAAAGAAGTAAGAAAAGCAGAAAAAGCGTTTCAAATGATAGTCAGCTTTTCGAAGCCAAAAGAGTCATAGGAGCGGCATAATAAAGCAATTACCGCACAGCTAGTGTGTATCATTGTAGCACCTATATCTTAGTTCCTTAAGCAATCTAAGAAATAGGCACTAAAACGATACACTCTAACTGTAACCCGTACCCAAACATTCTTCTGAACAACTTCATCTAAAAGGCGAGTCATTCTGTTTTTGTCTCATACATATATGTGATTATTGAACGTCCGATGTAGTTCAATGCAAGTGTGATGTAGTCCAACTGCGATCTTTGCGTAATGTTACGTATGATCGGTACATTAAATGATCTGAGCTCACTTACGAATGATGTGAGTTCACATGGTCACCACGTGGTTTTTTTTCAACTAATTCGTATGGCGGTATAATCTCGCGTCACAGATGACATCAATCGTGCGTACGCTCCGTTGCTGTGCAGTGAGAGATCACCGTTGACACAGAAGAAAGACTACAATTAGAGTTGAGACGCATGCCACATTGGTCAGATCTGCAAAACTAAACTGTTTTGGCCATCAATGTTCAGTTATCGTGCCATCACATACGAAGACACACACCTCGGTCATCACGTGGTACCCCAGATGATGATGGCTGCACAACACCGAGTTGTTCTAAATAGATATCTTTTATCTTAATGCAGTTATTATCTGTAAGATTTTGTCTTTACAAAAAAGCTTACCTTTTCATGAATTACCAGGCCGCTTTGGGCGATAATTTAGATTCACAAGCGCAACCGTGTGCCACATGTCCATTGAGCGCAGACCGTTTATTTTCAAATTTGAATTCGAATAATTTCAGTTCAGTGGCTTATACCAGCTGGACCGTTGCAACGAACAATAAAAGATAATAAATTTTATTCAATCATTTATTTTCTTGCAAAAACATGCAATACCACTTTAACTGAAGGAAAATTGGTCATCAAAAAGTGTTTAAATTGTACAATTATTGAATTTTACTGAAAATCTTTCGAAACGCGACCAACGATTAGGCGCAGACACACAGCCCAACGTGCCAAACCGACCGGTATAAACACGCCGACATCGGCTGTCATTCGCATGCCGATGCTGCAGTGGTAAACAATCGTGCGTCGCGAGAAATCCGCAAAGGCGAAAAGAATTTCTATCGAAATAACAGGTAAGTGTAGTGTTTTTCGTGCGCGTGCTGTGTAAAAATATCCAAAATCAGTCCACAAATGGCAGTACAATATTATACCACCCCACAGTCGGCGATTCGTGCGGCCAACTGACACCGTATGCCTATGGCACAGGCAGATCGACGCCCTGCTGCCGATTGACCACCACTGCCTGCCCGAAGCATTGCCTTTTTTGGGTTGATCGTGATACATTAAAAATTATATATATCCAGTTTTCGTGTGTGCGGCTGCAAAATTTTTGACCGGCCGTGCGCGCATTTGCATTTCCGACGGTGACACGGCGTGTGTGTTTACGGGTTACGGTCTCGGGTAAGCCAGCAGCTGCAGTGTTGCGGTGCAGTGTGGTGTGTGTGCGTTTGGTGTGGGGAGGCGTTTTGGCAAAAAGGCTTATCGCGTTGCCGTGGGTTGGCTGGCTGGTGGCTGTCTTTCTTTCCCAGTGTGGTTCCGTTTTTTGAAAAAGAAAGGGAACGCAGTGCCAGTGCTTGGCGTTGTGTGTGATAAACAGGGCCAGAACCAGCAGTAGTACCCTATTCCCGTGCTGTGACACGGACCATTTCGGCTTATCGCGCGGTGTGTGCGTGTGTGAGTTTAATTTCTTCTGGTCGAGTCATAATCGCATCTACCCCGCCTTAAAGAATAATGCTGCCAAGAGAGAGAGAGGGAGCGGTCGGCACATAAAACATAAGACGGCCACAGAACACAGTGCGGGCATGATGATGATGTGAATGGTGCTTGGTATGTGTGTGTGTGTGCGAGTGTGATTCGGTCACTTGCAAAGTGAACTTCGTCCGTGAGAAACTTGTCTTCGATCGCTGGCTTAAAGTGTGCTGCTGCTGCTGCTTACATGTCCCAACCCGGTCCCACCGGTTGGCCACGAGTTCGGTGCCCCCTGTGCGTGCGTGCGTGCGTGTGGGAAGTGGGCAGACGGGATCTTATGGGTGGTGCGCGGCCCAAGCGCGGCCCCAAGACGAGCATAAAGGCGAAGACAGGCAGGCAGGCAAGCGTAGCAAGCAGGCTGTGTGTTGCCAATGTGTGATTGAAAATCTTGGCTCCTCGGATACGCATATCCCATGAGAGTGAGAAGGAGAAAGATAGAGAGAGAGAGCGTAAGAGAGAGAGAGTGATCGCGCGCGACCGACGTACATATTTTTGCGAACAAAACCCATAAATACACCACGAAGGGAGGAGGATCACGTAATCCACGATCGTGTGTGTGTGTGTGTCCATGGCAGGATCTTATTTTTTTGTATTAAAATGGTTTGACGAAAAAACGCGTTTGTTTTTTGTTGTCCCTCACTGCAGTTAGATAGGTTCAAACGTTCCTGCGGGTTCTACTTGGGCGGGGGATGGATGGTTTCCGTTTTGGAGTGAATCAGATCAAGCGAGATTAAAAGGCCCTCTTTGAGACACGAATGTTCGGAATGGTTGGTTCAGAAGGGTGGGGTGGCGAAAAAAAAAGTAAAAGCAATCAAGTGGATCGCAAAAGATGTAGACAGATCGTGGCTTGGGCTGGAACTCTGATGACCATTCCCCATCGGTGTGGTCGGAACCATGCGCGAGTCAGTGCGCGAGTGGGCGGTTGTTTCGGGACCGCTTTTTTATTATTATTCCCTACTTGCATCTCCCCCCCCCCTACCTACTGCCAACACCCCCCGGTTCCCAAGTGAACCCAAGCAGACCAACGCGCTTGTCGCAGCAAGTGGAGTTTGAGAGTGAATTTTACCGCAAGAGACCCTTGCTTTGCTGCTGCGTGTAAAGTGTACGTTTGTGCGTGTGTGTGTGTGTGTAGTACGTGCTGAAAATATTTGACCAAGGTCTGTCGTCTCCGCGTGCCGCGCTGCCAACAAGTGAGAGGCGCGCCAGGCGCGAAATCGGTCGCCCGAGATGCTCTACGCAAAGGTTGCTGCTGCTGCTGCTGCTACGTATGCGCTGCGCGTCGAGAGATATTCTGCGCTCCCTTGGGGGGAGTGGAGGAGTAGGGGAGATTGTCGTCGGTTTCGGTGTGTGTGTGTGTGCGTGTTGAAAGGCAAGAACAAGGGAAGGGAAGGGCAGGTCGGTTTGTCGCACGCTCCCAGCAGAGTGTCCGTGGAAAACTACTTAACTAATGAGGTTCGCTGCTTCGCGCGACCAAAACCCCGCGGGAAGGAACGTGTGCAAGATAATGTTTTTATTAAGCGGGTTATTTTCTGCTTTTCCCCTCAGCAGTAGTG
>SIXB01000778.1:0-55062 GCA_007018985.1 Anopheles bwambae
ATCCCGGCACGATGCGGTTTCGATTCAATCTTCGAATGGAAATTAAGCTGCGGGGTTTGTACACTTGATGAAAACCTTATCACTGGATGATAAATCGACCAGAGATGGACTAGTTGAGCGCGTGCAGAAGCGATATGAGATTGAAAAACACGCGCAAAAACGGTCGAAATGTTGGAGTGCGATCAGACTGTGACTTGCTCTATGAGAAAACGTCAATCTATGTTTGTCGATTTGTCGAATGTTTAGCGCTAACGAGATGATAAATGGATAGCGCAGCGCTCCCATTCTGGGGGTGGAGGGAGGAATGGAAGGATGTTTGTTTTGCCGGGAGGTGGGGTTGCGTTTGCCACTTGCTACCCTCGGGCGATGTCAGCTGTGATTAGCTGTCAGGTAAGGGTTGTTGACGAATGTGACGACTGACGGTGTGCGATTAGCAGTGATTAGGGACGGTCAGTGTTTCGTTGTGGGGAGGAACAGGTTAGAAACATCGATGTGTATGTGTGTGTGCGTGTCTGCTAATGACAATGTTGGTTAATGATCGTTAAACGATACCTGTGTGGTTTTGGTGTTTGGAGGGCAGGAACGATAGGGCGGAAGACAAAATTAAATTGAGCTGAAGGAGGACAGTTTCTGACAGATGTGAACGGGTTTTGATGAAGCCGTTAGGCAATTGGTTGCTGGTGGTGATTGGACGCACGCACTGCATTGGTTGCAAGAGCTCCAGTGCGAGCTCTGGTAATTAGTTCGGTTTGGCAGGGTTGCAAAATAAGACATGTCACATGACAGGCGAACTGGTTGATTACTGAATATTGGAGCGTGGAGTTGGAGGCGAGGAGTTTATGTCCTCAAGCGGCAACATCTTCCTTCCCGCCCATCAGCATCAGCTTATTTCAATCAATTAATGACACTATTTGCACGCAGCTTACGTACGCGAAGACGCGCAGCTGAGACTGAGACATCGCCGGAACGGGCACTGCCGCCTGCCAGACGCACGGCGGATTAATCCGTCGCCTGCTGCAAGTGCACGGATTGCAGCGATCGAGCACGATCTTGCCGTGGCCATAAACAGCGGGATAACAATAACAGCAGGTCGGAAGACCGTTAACGAAGACGCTTACGGGCTGAAGTGGAGTTCCTAACAAATATGGTGACGCTTTGGGCCACCAAGGGGGAATTAGTTTGACACGGAGGAGTTGATTAGCACCGCCACCAACAACCACCACTGGAATTGCATTCGAAGGTGGATGATCTCAACATTTCTCAAACTGACAGGTGGTGTGAGACAGAGCTGTCGTAATAAGCGGCATGAACGTAGGAGGCGCTGTTGCAGCAAGTGTCTGCAGTTTTCAGTTGTGAGCTTAAAACCGTCTAATTAGCAAACGGCGGTCCAGACGTTGATCCTTGTTTTGTGTGCTGTTGGTCTGGAAACAGGAATCACAAGACTCGTCCAATTACCATACTGATCGGAACTGTTCGATAGTACACCCTTGCTGAGGGAGGCAGCAGACTCACAGTGAACCGGGGCAGTGTGGAAAGCAATGTTCCGCAATTTATCGCTCTCCATTAATCTATGCAAATGCGCTCCGGTATGCTGGCGCATCGCCAGTCGGAAGGGATACCAACCGCTCGTCATAAATCAGTCGCCGTTGCTACAGTCACAAACACACACACCGTTCGTAGGATGAATGGTCGCTGTCGACTAGGTTCCTTCCCCTCCACTCGTGGGTGACGTTACTCGTTGTTCTCTCTCTCGGGCGCAGTAGAACGCATTCCCGGTACCGTACTGCAATGATGATGTTGATCAATCGACGTTTTATGAGTTGATTTGTTTGCGATCCTGGCCCCGGCCCCGAGAGTGATCGTTTCGGTAGGTAATTGCATTGCGTGCATATTGCATATTGCCTAGACGCGGTGGCCTGCAAAGGAAGTGAATCCGCCTTCAACCGTCACGTTTCTTTGATTTTAAATCGCGGAGAGGGGAAATAGGGAAAGAAAATCAGCGAATGGTTTCGGTCATCGGTCCAGAAACCGATAATGATTAATGAAGCAAATGAATTCGATTAAAGGGTCATCAATATTGAAACATTCTACTGTCGACATATATGCTAATCACCGTGTGGTGGTGAGGGGAGGGACTAAAAGGGAAACCACCAGCCTGAAAGTACACACACACACACACATCATTTCTCCTCACCTCGAGCTGGCTGGCTGGCTAGTTGTCCATTCTTGCCATGGTGCAACTTGTTAGTTGGCGGGAAAAATGGTGAATCCTATGGCCCTGCGCCTGCATAGCCCCCGTCAATTTATTCTTCACCCTGATGTCACTGTACCTGTGCCCCTGGTGTGTGCATGTGGTCGCCGGACCTATTGGAAGCCATAATTGCGCAACTGCGCCTGTAAACGACCACCTTATAGGTAGGGGCGGGGCGGGCCAGGGAGCCCGTCGGCCATCGCAAAACACAAGCAGCAAAATCAAAATAATCTGTAAACAAGGTTCCACCGGCACGTACCACAAACGGATCGAGAACGGAATTGGAGAGTGGGGAGGTGGGATCGGATCGGGTCGATTTGTTTACGGCTACTGGAACGTTTTGATTCTTGGCAAAGAGGGAGAGAGAGAGAAAGAGAGAGAGAGAGAGTAAGAGGACGACATCTTCTTGGATCTTGGAGCTTGGAGTTGTTTTGCTGTGCGCCCAGCGCGAAATGCGAAATTGAAAATAATAAAGTGAAGTCCAACTGGACCACCGGTGGGTCAGTTTTCATGTTTTATTATTGCAAATTGCATTATGCAAAATCGTTTGCCCGTGTGGTGTGGAAGGCCTAAGGCTCTGTAGGAATCAGTAGCTTTTTTCTCTTTTTTGGGAAATGGAATAACCAGTTGCCGGTGTAGTTGTTGCTGGTAACAAAGGCAAACCTGGGAGGAATTCGCTTATGATGACCATGCGATGGCCGATGACGAAAAAAGGGTGGATGCATATTGCAGCAGCGGGCGTTACCTTCTAGGGGTGCCGGTGGCGGGGAGTTTTTGACTAAAGATGAGCTTTTGCGGCGTGCTGGTGGTGAGAGGCCGGCGATGGTAATTTTCGGTGTGGTAAACACAAAGGAATAAATGTTTTTTTCTATGCAGCTAGCGAGAGGGGAATGACTCTGATTACATTCAGCGTCTGTAAGGGAGCTTTATATCACATGTTCATGTGATTGAGGAGCTCTAGAAGGCTTCTAGAACATCAGTCAGATATCCTGAGTGCCCTTATTTCTGGGCAAGAGATATCTTCGCAGGTAAATTCCTGAAGAAGGAAACAGAAAACACCGCCCCAACACACGCGGTAACTGGGTCAACCGTGAAATATTCGATAATGAACTACGGCCAAACACATGCTTCAATTTTATTGGAATGTTTTCCACCACGGCCATCGATCCGCCCGTTCAGGCAACATCTTAATTCCCGACCTGCTGCGTGATGCGTCTTTCGCCGAAGCAGCAACGAATCTTTACATCAGCATTTTATCACTCACCCATCGTCGACGTCGTCATCGCTGCCATCGCCATCATCATCACCAGTTCTCCTCTGCACCCTTTTGCGCTATCGAACAGCAATCGCTGCACCGCTCCCTAACCTCCCCGAAGGGATGCAATTTGGGTGCGTGATCGTCCGTGATCCGACCGCTTTGCTTTCGTTTTAAACGTTTCTGTCGTTTTGGGGCATGGAAATTTCGCACACCGAGCCCAGCCCGGCGGGTGTGTTATCCTTACCGATTTCGATTGAAACTGACAAACGGTGCTTATCGGGGTGTATTGGGGTGAAGTGAAGATCGCGATCTTTGGCACCCCTATTTTCGTTACGGGGCCGGGGTATCGCATCGCACCCGCCTGCCGAAGTGATGACGTGTTCCATGCTGCTTCCTTTCGCGAAATGAAATTCCCGCGTGACGCGATTCCTGGAGCAAGCTCCAAAATCCTGGAGATCCGTGCTGATCCCTACCCGTTCCGCTTACCTGCAGGGAAGGTTATACTTTCACATTTTTACTACCCCTACGACGACGCTTTTTCGTAGTTTGGTTGAGCTCTTTTTCACCCTCCCGAAACAAACCCCGATACGGATCATCACGTTGATCGGACGCGATTGAAATCGATGCCTGGAAGCCCTGGGGAGCGGGGTCATGGCGGGCTCCTTCCTTCCGAGGCAGATCATCGCGTCAGGATCGCTGCCCTACCCACTGGGGGTCATACGGGCTGCATTTCGGTCACACATCACTTCGGTGGGAAGGGAAAAGGGAACGGACGAGGAGCCGTACACGAACTGGCGAAAGAAGGGAGCCAGAAGGGAGTCACAACCGTACGATATGGATCCGTTTCCTTCCGCCGAGCGGTGGAGCCTCCAACCTCGATGGCCGAACGCAGATAGGGAAGGAAAAAGTTTTATGCTTCTTTTGAATAAACTCTCTTCTTTCCCGAACGTCCCAACTCGATTAATACGCTGCATCGATGACCTTCGATGATAGGTTTCGGTCGGGGTTTTTGGGGTTTAAAGGGCTTTTTGGTGGCTCGAAGCAGCTGCAACTGTGGCCGTATGAGGGAGCCGTATGTCCCCCGGGCCCTCCCGAAATGCTGTTTGACCGAGAATTCGCCACTCCGTTTGACCTCGATTCGCGTGCATGCGCATGAATTTACAGTGGTCCATCGTAGGTCAACGGGTTTGGTTTCTTCTCGTTCCGTTGGGTTAAAGTGTTTGCGATTGGATTTTGGGGAGGGAGCGTACGGTACAACAAAGTGTGTGTTGCAGTTTAGTAGGGTTTGAGGTGGCTTTGAACAAACTTTAGATTTGTTTGACAACTGGGAGGACATGATACAACCCAGCTTGGGCGATGGAAAATTTGGCGAGCGAACGCACCTATACACACGCGTTGTCTGTTGTCCAATGGGTGGAGCTCATAAATTTGGTTAAAAGTGCGAATGTCATCTGATACATTGGTGACAAAATTGCAGCAAACTGTGGAGGGTAAGCTGGAAAGTTACCTGCGTGAAATTGTATGTTCATTTTTTACATCCAGCATGCGTTAAAGCGCTCTCTTTTCATGCACTCCAAGAACAGTGTAATGTAGAACCCTTTTACCTCAAGCTCAGCTCCATCAATCCAACATGAGCAAGTGCAATAAAAACATTAACCCTGAAGCAGCAACAACTCTCCAAGGTTTGCCCCTGCGACGCCGCTTAAACAGTCGCGTTTGGGGGGGGACAAATTTGAGAGCCATAAAAACGCGACCGACCGGCCGACCACCCTTACACAGTTCCGGATCTGATTGCACCGTATCAGACCTACCGCACGCTGGCTGTTACATGTGGTGTTGCCCGGTGCGTACTTTCGCCAATAAGTCGCACCAAACACTGTCAACGAACGGGTAATCGGTGGGAATGGGAGGGACGAAGTGTTTGGCAGTGGCAGAGAAAAGCCTGTGGTGTGGTGACATTGGTGAGAAGTGGGACCTCCGGGATCAACATTGGTGGTGACAGCGAGCAACGAGCATCGCCAGTTCGAGTGGTTGGGTAAAATATTAATTTCTTACAAGAAGATCGGCCGAACTACTTGCTTGGTAGTTGGTGGTCGGATAAATCGCCCGATCAGTGTCGGTGGTGGTGGTGGTGGTGGTGGTAGAAATGGAGTTAAAAAGATAAATATAGCTTCACCCGAGCTATTTTGGGCTTTCGCAGAGGCCTCGCAAAGGAGGAAAGGGGTGTAAAATTAAATTCTTTGACCTTACAGGGTTTTCACTGCTGCAGTTTTCTCCTTCTCCTTCCTTCCGCCAAACGCCTGAACCGAGTGCATCAATTGGTTGGTTTGGAAGCGGATATGCTACCGTGAAGCCAACCGTGATCGACTCGCTTTCTCCTGCGTGGTTAATGGCCGCAGTACCCGACCGATCGGTTCCGGATCGAGCACCGTCAGCTCTGTTTTGGTTTGCAAGGGAGCGAAAACCCTGATGCACTGGCACCGGTGTTGTCGATAAAAAGCCATAAAGCGAGCGAATTTATGCAAACCGCACAAATTAAATTATTGCTCAATAAAATTGGTGCACAAAACCGCCAAACATAAGAAACATTGGACCACAGCAGCAGCAGCAGCAACACCTGATGAGAACGAGGCATGGAGGAAGCTGTTCGGGTGGCTTATCGAGATGTAAGCCCTGTCTGGCAGGGTTTGTGAGAAACGAGAATAGAACTTGAAAAGACAGAAAACTGAGTTGCTTCCAATTAAATGTTAGAAACATTTAAAAGGATTAATAAGCAATTTGTAAAACAGTCGTTTGAAATTGTTGCAGTACAAGTTTAAACATTCAATTCGTTTTCACAACCCATCCACCCCTGCAAATAACCTGACGCAGTGACTTATAGGAGCGCATGACGATGATTGCGAGGCACGTTTATGATCCTACCGCACGGCACGACTCGTGTTTCAGGTGAAAACGCTAATAAAAAAGGAGATATGAAATTTATACCCCAAACCCAAACCAACCTGCCAGCTTCACCAGCACCTGCCAGCTTCACCTTGCACCGTTTGGCGTGCTTTTGGTCGAGCCACGCAACGGAAAGGCGGAAGGATCCGGCACGTTGTTCACCCTCGCCGGGTCCGCAGTTCATTCATAAATCGTCCCTCACCTTTTCGCCGAAATCGATTCTAACTGCATCCAAAGTTTTGGGGAAAGAATGGACCGTCCAGAAACTAAAAAGGGCGCGCATGTTCGGCCAAATTCCACGAACCCATTTCAAATGCGCGTGCACACTTGCGCACAAAATCACGGTTCCCTTGTGCGCGCGCGCAATCGACCTTTCCCGATCCCGATCGATCCTTTGCGCGTGTGTGTGTGTGTTTCGGCTGCGGGGAGAGATGGAACGAAATCTGAAACAGAAAAGGTGAACGTTAAATAAAGAACAAAATTATAAGCATCACCCCGCTTCGTGAACGTGTACGTGCCGGTCCACGGTGCTGGTGCTTTCGTCATTGAAATTCCTTTCGGAGTGTGCGGTGTGGAAGATGATGCATGATGCTGCTGCAATCGTTGCAGTTTTTTTTTCTCTTCTGTGTGCGACTCTCTGTGTGCTCACAGCGGGTGAGAATCTGCAGCATTCTATATGGATGGTGCTTTTGTTTCGCATTGCACCGGCACTGGCTTATCCTGTGGACGGTGAAACAATGCGCACGGGATGCTCCCGCGAACGGAGGATCCTCCCGAAGCCGGTGCTTCTCCTTTGGGCAGATTTTGGTGTTTTTTTGTATTACTTTCCATGTGTTTTTTTTTGCTTCTTTTTTCATGCCGATCGGTCGATGTTGTTCTCATCCTTTCGGCACAGGTTGCACAACATGATAAAGTGCCAACGGGGGTTTTAGTTTTTCCTTTGTGTCAAGTTCGTTTTTGGGAGCATTTGGTTGTGTTTTTTTTTTTACTTTTAGAATGGTTAGCTAAATTTTCACACGTTTTATCGGGTGTTTTTTTTTTTATAGCGATTGTATGGGCCGATCAGACAGCGACAATCAATTGTTATGAACGGGAGGCACAAAAAATGCGCGTTTTGTTTTGGCTTCTTTACGACTCTGCCGTAGATGGTATGCGCTGATGGTTTGATAATATTTTAAAATTGTAGTTTCCTTTTGCTGAAATATGTTGATAAATGTCATTATTGTTTACGCATGCCAATGTTTTATGTATTTTTGAATTTTAATCTTTTAATTTATCTACTGAGTCCTTTTGCAAACGAAGTTGGATTGAATTTGTATTACTGCTTTCTAAAAAAAGCGTTGAAATCGATTAACGAAAATGATTATAAATAGATAACATAATCATACTCCACAAAAAAAACTAAAACAAATATTTCAAAAAGTATTTTACCTAAAACAATGCTGCATGTATCTTCTCTTGCAATGAAAAAAGCAACTCCATCCATGCCGCCACCGAGAACCTGTTCCTTCTGTGCACGCCGGATTAAAGAGATACTCGCTGATTTCTCGCTGAGCTTTATGGAGCTGGACCCAGAATCTCGGTAGAAGAGGCAGACGAAAAATTATCCCACCATGACAAGAACGTCGCTCGCACTCAAACCCAACCCAAGACCGGCCTTTGATATCAAACATAACAGCAGCAGCGGCAGCGGCAACGCACGGCAGCACGATCTTGCGCGGCACCAGGGCGCAATCACCTTCGCACGAACCGATAGCCGGCACAGCCTTCAAAAGCCCCACCAACATTGGCTCCCGCCCTCAGCCTGTCCCGGGGCCGGTCGGCCAGGCCAAAAGAGGTGAAATAATAAAACACACCATGCTCACGAGCATAAAAGCCAGCATGCGGTGCGAAAACGATGCGCAAACGCATGCGGGACGCGTTGGAGCCCAAACAAAAAAAAAAAAAAACGAAGCCAGGATGAGATAAACCGCGCGAAAAGCAACCCTTGCTGATGCGGGGCATCGGTACGAAACAAAAAAGAAGAAAAATAAAATAAAGAAACCGTAACAAACTTGTTCGTCTGATAAACAATATTGGCCGTGTCTATACACCTGTCGTCATTGCGCACGGTTTCCCGCAGTGGATCGATGTAGCTGGCGGTGCAGGAATGAAAAGTGCAATCCGGTGCATTCCTTACCGGGTGCACCGTGCTTGCCGCCGGACGGGAACACCAATGTGCAGCAGCAGCAGCAGCAGCAACGGCAAGAAGGATTTCAGAAAAGAGAAGATAAATTTATCTGCATTATAATGAGGAATGAAGCGAAGCGAAGCGTTTTTCACCACCCGCTCGCGCTGTCTCTGTGTGCTGCCCTGTGTTTCAATTTAGGAACTCATCCCTTCCCGACCGTTTGCCGACTGCTTTGCAAAGATTGCATTTTTGCGTTTTGTTTCGATTTCTGCCCGTGATTTTCTGAAGCCTTTTTCTCACTCTCTTTCGCTCTCTCACTCTCTGTCGCTTTTTGTTGATCCTGCCGAAATGCTGTTTCAGTTCACGGCCGGTACACCGCCACTGACCAAATGGTCCGGTTTTTTTTTTGTTTTCGGCGTGACCGGCTGCGAACGAGAACGGGGGAAATTATATTTCCTTGCGCACAGAATCGTTCGTCCCTGCCTTTGGGGCATTGTTTTTTCTTGGCGAGCTTTTTGATCGAGCCTGCACACAGAATGAGCAAGGATTTGCGCCTTGCTCTGGGCACAGGCAGGAAACGAGTGAGTAAAGAGGGAAAATAAAATCAAAATCACCGCACACACACACGTGCGAACGAACGACGCACGATTATCCACTGAAGCGAAACTGCGCCCGAAGGGATTTTCGACGATCGTACGCAGAGCGATCGGGGTGAGTTAAGCCGGGATTAATTTAATTAAATGAAAATCAGTTTCCTTCCAGCCCCGGCCCGGTCGAAGGCGAGCAGGTTGGCGTTCGTTATCTTGCAGCCCTTGCTATCGGGAGGGTGGGTGTGCATGAGGGTCTTTGCGAACGGTAAGGCACCGATGCGAGGGCACTGTGGGCCGGTTGTTGCTAAACGATCGTATCGGTCGTTTGTATCGATCGGTCGTTGAAAGATCGATCACAATGTTTGGGGAAGTGGTTTGGGGGGTTTTGAGGGTTGGGGAAAAATACGCACTGGAAGATGCAAGAATGCATGGAATGGCCGTATTTATGCGCACGATGCATCTGCTGTTACGAGCTGGTTACGATGTGATTAATTCTGTGGAAGAATTTTGCAAGGTACATTGTTCTGGAGTGTTCGAAATGTTTCGTAAGCTTCGAGATTAATAAATGTTTTCAAATTCCAGATCTTTCAGACGCATTCAGAGCGGATTAATCATGGAAAGACATAAACGTTAACAACATTTAAATAATATTATCGCGAATCAAATGTTTTATCTTGTTTTTTTTTTAACATTTTTGCATCTAAAAATAACCCACTCTGCGCCGTTTTATAATGTTGCACCGACCGGCTACTGTACCCGGTGCTGCATTCCTAGCCCCAGCTCAGATGGAACAAACATCAACCGATAGTGACGCGCGAGATGCTGAACTAATGTGACCGGACAGCGAATAGTGTATTTTCCTCTTCCCCATTCGCCGGGGACGAACAACGGCATTTAAATGGACTCAGCCTAGGATGATACATCCATCCCGGGGTGGTCCCATGGGGTGAGGTTAAAATCAATCATCAGTACAACTGTAGCAAAACGGCAGGTTTGAAGCCACCAGCCAGCCAGCAACAAAGTATGGAAGAAGCTTGGAGTGCTCTTTACAGTTTAATTTAAATTTTAATGAGATTCTAAGCTATCCACGTCCACATATCCTCTCGCCCGCCCTGGGACGGACGGCAAGCAGAGAATGCGCCCTTAATGTTGGAGAGAACGAAATGTGTGCCACCCCTTCTGGCCGTTAAAGCACAGGTGTTATTATCGCTCATCGCTCAGCGCACAACCAGGGTGGTACTGTTTATTAAATTTGAATTATGAACCTTCTCTCTCCGGCTGCCTGCTTGCCAAGCTGATCGACAGAGCAAACAAACTCTCATTTAGTGTGAAAAAAAAAAAACAACCCGCCGACACGCTAGAACAGGTACTCGCGCTCTGTAATTACGCATCATTACGCGGCTTCAGTCCCGAAATGAAGCGGCCCCCTTTGCGAGCGTTTATGGTCAATGGATTAGTTTTGGGCCGGGAGCACTACTCCATTGTTTTCGGGTATGCTGTGTGTGTTTGCCTTTGCACTATCCTAAGCACAGCTTCTTTCTTCTTTTGCCACGGTGGCCAAATACGGTACTTTAAGATCGAATTCAATTTCGAGTCCTTTTTTGTTGCTGCGCCCTGCGCCTCGCCCGGAATGAAGGGAGAAAATGAGAATTAGTCACGAGCAAGCGCGCGCGCGCGCGTGTGTGTATGTTTTGCGTTGATGGCCGGGTTTGTTTTCTTCTGCCCTGCCGCTAGCGTTGGGTGGGCAAATGCTTTAAACGGCTCGACGACGTAGGTGCTAAAATGGGTCATCGTCATTCGGAACGGTACGGCGTGCATCTGCTTCCTCTACAAATATGTAAAAGCGTCTTCAAAGGGGCAAATACCGCGCGCGCGCGCACACACGCAGTGCCCGTGCTGGAAGCGCTACTGGGAAATTAAATAAAGCATAAAATAAAATAAAATCTCGACCAGGCGCGCCCGCGGAAATGCATAAAATTGGGTACATTACACAAGGGGAACACATTTTACGCACTGGTGGGAACCGGGACCGTAGTTGCATCCCCAGAAATGAATCTCCGAAGCGCTGATGATTACGAAAGCTACTGCTGCTTCTGTCCCACGTTAACTGTTTTTTGTTTTTTCGGTGGGAAAAAAGCACCAGTGCGGTCGGTTTTGATCGCAGATGAAATATGGCACCGCACCGAGGCCTAATGAGTGGCAACAGCGATTTCGTCAGCTTACGCAGGCACTGCGGAGGCACTTGATCAAAACTCGTTGCAGCAGCAGCAGCATCCTTTCCATTCTGCCCCTGCGCTTCCCCAGCAAGTGCAGGGGGGGGGGGGGAGATATAAATTTCTCCTCCCATAAAACTGATTTCTCCCGAAAAACGCACTCAAGCTTGTCACCCCGCACTACGCACTCTACGAAAAAGGCTCTGTGGCGTGGAGGGAGAAAAAAAGCCCACAAATACTAAAAATATAAATTATAATCCAACCACCGTCTCTACCTCTTGCTTCCTCGAGCTTGCGACGCAAAAAAAAGGAACAGTATTGCAGTCGGGCTACGCAGCATTACCCGGAGTTTGCGGCCTTCTCGGTGGCTTCTCCTTTTAATTGATCTCGATCGCGATAATCGGTTTTAAATTTTTAATAAAACAAAACCATATCAAGATCAGGTGGTGAGAGGCCGCTGATGACGGGGACACTGGGGCAGCAAGACAGAGACAGCACGCCAGGGGAGCAGGAGGATTGAAATTCAAGCCCAACAGAAGAACAGACATCGCATCGCCAAACAGCCTTGAGGAATGAGGTGCACAAAAATAAGCTTCCTGCTAGATGCAGCGGACTTGCCGCGGTGGGGAGAGTGCTATCGGTTTTCTTGTTAACTTTGTTAGTGTGCGGTGCAGTTCTCGAATTGGGACAACTCGAGGTGGCTGGTGCCGGCGTACAAACGGGTGGCAAACAGCGAGCAAAATCAGCGTGGGTTCGTCGCTTGCGGCCCCGACGCAGTCTTTCTCGCTCGTTGTTGGCGGAGCAGAAGCACTGTGTGTTGTTGTTTTTTTTTGTATGCTGTGTGCAGCTTTTGCTGTTCGGTTTCGTGTGCTTGTGCGCTTCTCTTATTTCGGGTGCGGGGGGGGGGGGGGGGGGGGGGGGGGGGGGGGGGGGGGGGGGGGGGGGGGGGGGGGGGGGGGGGGGGGGGGGCGGAGGGGATTGGGACAGAGTGCGGCGGGGAGCGACTTTTTGCGTCGTCCGTCGACCGAAAGACCGGTAGCAGACTTTAATGAGCGTTATTACTCTTTATGATGCTTTTATCGGGTGGATTTGATCGCGAATCGAAAAACTTTCGCAAATACTTGTGGGAAATCGAACCGAAACGGATACCCCTTTCGGTGGTTGGCGAGCCGGCGATCCTCCCGCAGCAGCGAACACGGGATGCGAACAAGGGCTACCAGTGTTCCGCAGCCGCGGTGTTTGGATGTGCGAGCGAGCGACTCGCTGCGGCAACAGCCCCGGGGACAAACGGTTCTTCACACACACACACACACACATGCACACACACGCACATGTACTGTCCACTCATCCTTTCCTTAATCACGTTTGCGGTTTTGCTGAAGGTGAAGGATCTGGAAAGGAAACACAGAAAACAGGAATAAAAGAAGCGCTTCATAAATCGCTACACGGGTTTTGGGTGATGGATGACAATCACATGACGTACGGGGACGACGAACCTCCAGAAGAGAGCGAGAGAGACCCTTAGGCTAAATGAAAAATTAACGCCTAAATGTAATAATAATTGAAACTGAACCACCCTTCCCACACAAACGGTACCATCCCTTTAATTTCCTTCGTTCGATAGGGATAGGGAGAAACCGAAAGGAGAACAAAACAACACCCAAAACAGGATGCCAATCGTAAGCGTCACAGTTCCTCGCTTCTTCCCTTACTCTCTCTCTCTCCCTCTCGTGCGATGAAATGCAATTTCAGGTGGAATGCAAAACGGTGAATAAAATCACCACATTCAGGTGAATGCGGACTGCGCCCTTTGCGAGTGCGGCGAAATATTGCATTTAAAACGAATTACATTTGCAACTGCTGCCGCCGGGTGCCGTTGCCGACGCCACACGCAACGCATCACGGGACGCACGCATCGCATATATGCAAAAATTAGCTACCGGAGGGCCTGTGATGTGGATTTCGGTGGGCACAGGAGCAGGATGAGATGAGGTCGAATTGGAAAATTGGGTCCTAAAAGTGTTTCATAAATTATAGGACTCGTATATCATCAATTAGCCACAGTCTAGGGACGTGTGCGGCGGTGTGGTGGACGGGGACGATTGGTGAGAGTTGTTTTTTGCGGATGTGTTTTTGTTTCTTTCTGGAACACAAGTGGACATTTGATTGGCTCGATTGTATGTTTACTCGTTAATATTGCGTTTGCAGAAGCAATTTGATTCAGCAATTTGATTCAGCTACATTACTATCGATAATAACGCCAACATTCACTTATTTCTATGCGATTAAAAGGTTTTTTAACAGATGTAAACGTTTTTGTGATAAATTACTTAGTTATTGTCGATTGTTAAAGAGTTCTTGACTTAAAAATTGCTACTTTTAGCTCTTATTTACGTATTACAAGACCAACAAGCAACATACCAAAATACGTTCGATACAATCAGTCGCTGATGAAAAATAATGTACTGCAAATGTTAGCACAAAACTCCCTGCAAGCTCCCTTTTATGATAAAACTCATAAAAATGGCACTTTTCTTTCTTTTCAAGCACGCATACGGGCCCTTTCCAACAGTCAGTCAGGGAAAGTGCAGCTGATGGCAAGCGAGCAACTCGTCGCCCGAACTCCCCAGCCAGTCGAATTCCTCCGGACGGGAAAACTGGCACGTGAAATGATGACAGAGTGGCAATCTCGAGCCATATTGCACGGGACGTGCAACATGCAGAACCACGGCCCGTGTCCCACGCCCGCCCCCTGCATCGAAGATGTGTGCCCGTGTATGCACTTTATTGTTGGCCGCCCGAACCGGGGGTCCCGTTACTCTTGTGCACTCATTTGCCGAATTATGCGCCCACCGCACCGCTGTCGGTCGTTGCAAACTGCCTTCATTACCATTTTCGGGTCAGCGAGGATTAACCTCGCTTAAATCGTTCATTTAGAAGCGCTCGCGCGCGCGCGAGGACCGGTTGAGCGAAGACGAAGACGAACGTGCGGTAATTGCAGACGCGCGGGACCAGAAAAAGGGCCCCCAAAACGCAAGCCACACGTGACCCAGTTGGGCTGGGGTGTGCATCCCTCGAAAGGATGGCCAAGGCGACAGGACGCTGCGAGCAGGAATTAACGGGGAACAGTGGAAAGTGGGATGGCAAGGAATGGCGGAGTACAAAAAATGAGCATAAAACCCACAACTTTTTGCTGACTTTGACCAACCGAGCATAACAAAAAAAAAACACAAATCCGTGGGGGATGGGCAACCACCAAAACCGAAAACCATTACACGACATGGCACACAGCACACACACACACACACACACACACACTGGAGCAAAGAACAATCGTGCACCCTTTTCGGGGCGAAAACGACACGCTCAAAGCGTCGCCCAGGCCTCTTTTTGGGCACCAAACAGGAAGAGGACATCATCAGGAAGAGAACAAACTTTCAACAAACTCTTCGGCGGTCGGATCCAAACGGCTGCAGAGAAAAACTTTTGGAAAAGATCGTAAAAGGGCCCGTGCAGAGCAGTGCAGACACATACAGCACACGCACACAATACGGCACGGCCGGCCCAAACACACATAATAATGAAAATAATTCATAAAAATTTACATTTTAACTACGGACGACAAGCGAACCAAGGGGGGAAAAGATGGTGCTTTTGTTGGGCGAAAGAAGCAAGAATTGCACAAACGTCTACCGCTTGGAAGGTCCTGTGTGGAAGGTTGTCGGGGAAAGGGAAGGTGTTAGTCGAAGGGGAAGTGCGTACAATTTTTACAAAGGAGGTGATTTTGTGCGACTTTTGAGAGGTTCATTTCGTGGATGCTTGTGACGATGGTGTTGCTTAAGCGAAAGGAGAGAAGAGTAGAGATCGACACAAAGCGAACGGTTTACAGGAAACGGCTTTGTTCTTACTTGAAAACCCATTTGTTTGTAAGCTTATTTTTTAAATTTTTCATTTATTGTAAGCCATATTTGTTCTCAAAATTTCGATAAATACTTCAAAATTCTTCAATGAATGCAGGCAATCAATGTAATTTTCTATAGGCATAACAGTATTATACCAGTAATACTGGTATGTATGTAGAAAATTATATTGATTGCCTGCATTCATTGAAGAATTTTGAAGTATTTATCGAAATTTTGAGAACAAATATGGATTACAATAAATGAAAAATTTAAAAAATAAGCTTACAAACAAATGGTTTTCATATATATGAGGTAGAACTGATTGTGGAAGATCTTATCTGATAAAAAAGCATGAAACTCGTGATCAGAAATGCAATGCTGCAAATCTATGTTAAATTGTGTGCTTATAAACGATTTTGTATTACTATTTTGATTCTTTTTTGCATTTGAAATGAGTTAAAAAGGTTCAACTACTTTGAGTTTAATCCACACCTAACACAGTGAACAAATATAAATATATTGATGTGGTTTGGAATGTGCTTAATCCAACGCGTCTCCCGTCCCTTAAGCTCTACCTCCTCGTCGATCGATTGCCATATCCCACACACACGCCTCACAGCATACAGCCGCCCACCCAGCCAACCAACCGGCTGCAACGCGAAACAATGTAAACATTAAAAGCGATGAAAAAATCATAAGGAAATAAATCACTTAACGCTTCGACTAATCGATTTCACTCCAGCAAACTAGCTTTCTTTACCCTCCGATCTTCCCTTCTCCATATCACACACCCTCTCTCTCTCTCTCTTCCCCACCAAAACGATCGCAAACTTGGGGCCCTTCACCGCGTGCTGCAACGGAACTCTGAAAACTTCCGAAAGGTAGCGGGCGCATGTTAGCCTCCCGATTTTTGCCCTTGCGATGTCCTATGGCCGATGTGCGGCAGTGTGCGCAGGGAAGCAAAAAACAGCAGAAACCATTCTGAACCGACA
This sequence comes from Anopheles bwambae, assembly GCA_007018985.1. Classification (NCBI taxonomy): domain Eukaryota; kingdom Metazoa; phylum Arthropoda; class Insecta; order Diptera; family Culicidae; genus Anopheles; species Anopheles bwambae. Next base: position 16,320 of record SIXB01000778.1, read on the forward strand.
CGCCGCAGTAGGCCCTTTTATTGCTTTTTTCGGTAGGAAGTTGTTGAAGTTTATGTTCGAGATTTGCCAGCATCGATAAGGTACGCGGCGCGGTACGCACGGGGACGCTTTGCGCCGATCCCCACACACGCGCGCGCGCGTTTCGGGTTGAAGTATTTAAATCTTTGATGATTTCTTTCCCCTTTGGCTGGCACGTTCAGCCCTCACAAGCTCCCTCTCCTCTCCAGCCGCTTCTTATCATGGGTTCATTGTTTGCGAAAATTTTTATTTCGTACACCCCAAACAACGGACACATTTTTCGATGGAAAATTTTTGAACATGTTTGCAATTTTTTGTTTGTTTTAATGTGTGCTTTCGAAAGCACTCGAAAGGTGTTGCGGTGGTGATGGTTTAACCTTTCCGCCGGTTCCGTAGAATAATCGAACGCTAAATTTGTCGGGCTGTAAATCATCGTGGCCAGTCGGGGTACGGGGTTTTGGGGTGGCATACCTTGTGGAGCTAGCTGCCGATCGCCGATCGGCATCATCCAATCGACTTTCCCCTCGGGCGGCATGCATGCCCGTGGTGGAAATGGATTATTCGCCCCATTGCCCACCCCTTTTGCGCGAATGCTGCACAACACTACAAACACACACTCACACACACACACAACACATGGTGCATTTGATATGTTTTATAAGTCGCCATTTCACGTCCAGCCGGCGTCAACGCGGATGCGTCCTCAGTGTCTCGTGCTAATAAATCTTGACTTGCAATAGACGTCCGGGCTAATACGTACAGGGCGCGCGTGTGTCAGCAGACGCAGCACACGCACGGAACGCTGAAGGGAAAGACTTGCAGTGCCTTGTGTTTATGAAGGCTAAAGCAGACCATGGAGACGGAGCGCCCGTTGCTAGATTGAACGTCGGTCGGAGGACGTTTGGGGATCACATGTGAGGCTCGGGGCGAATCTGGATACTCGACGCGGAGACGATTATGACAGACGACAGGCAAATTTCCTCCTAAAACTGACCGCGACGCTTGAGATCGTTGGAAAGCTCCCTCCAAGTCTAGGGTTTCGATTGGATGGAAAGGGCTTGGCGCTGCCCGCAAGAAGGAGGCGCTGGTCGGTGCTTAGTGGCGTGTGGCATTAAACTGGTGTCGTGGGGAAAAGTGTTGCCCGACTGCATGTTGTTGGTACGAAAGGCAGTGTCTGTCCTGTTTGCCGTCCGGGTGGCAATAAGCTTCATCAATTAGCTATTGGAAATGAAAAGGACATGAGAAGGAGCATATGAAAAAAGATTAAATAGTGGAAGAAGAAAGTTTAGGAAATGCAGGAAGATGATCCAGCAATTCTTCAATATTACTTCAAAAACATTTTGAAACACAAATTAAGTACCTTCGCTCAGTTCTTCTCAAATTAAGTCGTTGCTCTAATTCTCTACAAAGAAGAAGCGTAGCCTTTAGCAATTTCCTTGTCTACAGCCCGTCGCCGCCTGCCCAGGCAGATTCGCTCCGCTACGCTTCATTACCAAACCGCTATCAAGCGACTTGCACGCGCGTAAGGCAACGAACCCTTTGTAGAGTGTAACCGCACCGCCTCAAAGCCCCCGCACGAAGGTGTATCTGTGTCAATTCCAGGGTTCCCGCCGGATCCGGTGCAGTGTCTACGCATGCGCACGCATATGCCCAACGGGGCCCGGGGAAAACGGTGCACTGACATGTGGCGAACGCTATGAGAACCACACCGGGATAGGGTGGCGGGGGAAAACCAGGACTTGACACTGCCCTTGATTGGATAGTGTTACCGGGGCACGGGCTTGTCCGAAAGGTTGTTTCTGCTTTTCAACATTCGACAGAGAGAAAATTACCACTTGTTGAAGGTGGTGGCGGCGGCGGGTGGGACGGTACGGTTGGTAGTTAATTAATCCGATATCCGTGCATGCGTGTGGTGATCTGGTTTATCTGGGTAAGGTACGCGTCCGATAAAAGAAAAAAAAAGATACACCACACATAGACACAAAGTATTGCAAAGCAACGTGCGCTCCAATGTGCGGTGTTTGCGGTGAAGATGGTCTGCTTGTGTTGTTGTTTTATGTCCAATGTCTTTCCCCTTCGGAACATGTGAGGATGGTCCCCAGTGGAAAGCTGAAGATCTGTTTGATCTAATTTCTTTCGTTGTGCTATGAGGCAAAGGGAATGAGAAAGCTCTTCCTCCTTGCGATCGATGGTACACGTGGAAGAGATTGCCGTTTCCCACGATAAAAAAAGAAAGATGTTAAAAGTCGGGTCCCCCCAAAACGCAGTCCGTTTCCCATTAAACTCATGGGTGGCAATTCCGAAATGAAGCCTTCAAAACGTGCACGATCTGGAGCTAACAGATCTATTATCATTGCAGGCTGTAGCGCATGCGAGATTGGGGTTTGCTCGCGAGTTCCGAATGAAGGAAGAAAGTCGTGAGATGCTGTCACTGGCGCACGTTCATCACAAGGGCAGGCAGGATATCACTATTAAGCTGTTTTATAACATGTCTTAGACGAGCGGGAAGTGATCTCCGGCGAACGATTACTCTCACTGTTGGAAGTACTGGTGTCCAAATGTTTAATGATAATACGCTCATTTATCACCTCGTGTCGACTTGCATTGGAGAATTCATTTTTCAACATTTTCTTTCGCACCGAAAACGGCCAGATAAGGCGGCGAGGACGGTGGGTCACGGGTCACGGGTCACACAGAAATGCATCAAAACTTTGGCACCGGCAGGCAGCAAGCAACAGCAAGCGTATGTCGCGAAAATATTTGGGTCGGACTCGGACGAGGGGTTTCATTAATTTCAATGTGCAAACATACGTACTGTGTGCTGGGTGTGTTTTACTGACGACTCCCCGACGCGTATAACTTCGCAATGCAACATCAACAAAAATTTGGAAACCTTCTCCGAGGATTTATTTCGCACAACGGGAAAGGATCTCGGGACCGGGATTAATGAGAAGTTTTCAGGAATTGATTTATCTTTCAACGCCGCCGAACGGCAGGTCAAGACCCTTTTGGTTGAAGTTCCTCTAGCTTTTTTTTTTGGAGAGAGAGAGCGTGAGCCACAATATGACGGAATGCCTCCAGGTCCGGGACCAAACCCTTCCGTTAATTTCGAGGAATCACTCATTTTTGCTCTGCTGTGGGTTTTACTGCAGCTCCTTTTGCTACCTACAAGGGAACGCAGAGATGGCGTGGCGTGCCGAGAATGAGGTCACTGAACAGTTTTGGGTTCAGGGACGTGAGTTGCAGCAATGTTGTGGAGTCCGACGGAGTTATTTCCATTAGATAGCGACGCTCTGGTGCGTTCTACTTTCGGGGTCCGGCAGCACGTTAGAGCCTTTTGCGGGCCCGAGAGGATCTGCTCAAAACAGTCCATCCTTTTTCCTTTTTCAACTATCCTTCCGTGCCTTTGGGGAGGATCGCTTAAGGAAGACCCCAAAACGGTAAATGCTTTCTTCTTTTCTGCTTCAGGTGCTTCTTGGGAGCACCAACGCGCTTGTCGGAACGCGAAACGGCGCACAACAATTTGTAATTTATGTTCAAGCGCGTCAGACCACGGGCCAGTGTGGCGCTTGCGGGAAGGGTTCTCTTCCCTCGCCTTTGGGGGAGATAAGTATCGGTTCTGCGTATTGCTGCGGCCCGAAAACTATGTCTGCCGGCGGACTAGGATTTATTTCGGACGGATTGGCCCGCAAAAACTGGGTCCTGCCACTTGATGGCATGTCGCTGTCGAAACATAAATTTATAACCACCCCAAAAAAAAACCCCCAAGAATGCATGCGAAAAATGGGATGCATGTTGGTAGGGTCTTGGTGTTATTAAATTTTTCCCTGAACTGCATTCAGAAAGCAGTAAGCAAAAAATTGATGTTTGTTGTTCAGATTGGAGAAAGTTTTCTGAGGACATAAAAAACACACATAAGGTTCACAAACCTTACCAACTGTACCAGCAAAAGAACTTACGGCGAGAAAAAGTTCTCCAGCTCATTAAAACCATGTCCCACGTCCGACGTTCCGAAAATCACCTTCTATCGCCTATCGCTCCACCAAGCGGTGCACACTTTGCTGCAATCGTGTTTGACATTTGACAAATACAACCAAAAAAAATCGGACACCATTTGTCGGTTAATCTTGCCACACGGCCGAGTGCCGGGACAACGCCACACAACGGCAGATAAAAAGGTAAACGCTACAGTTCTGCTCGATCGCGACGGTTGGAGTCGTCCGACTCGTTAGACTTTCAAATCCGTTCAGTCCGTTAGTGCCGCAAGCTAGATGATGGCCAAGTTTGGGCAGGTCGGGCTGCAAAAAGGGCTCGCGAATCGATTTCAATCGGCCCGAGTGGACAGACCGGGCACAGGCGCACGCTCCTGCCTTTGGGGGTTACCAGGGGGAGGGAAATCCACCTTATCAGTGTTTGGCCATCTTTCCAGCTCGTTTGCAAGCCGCGACACTATCGGGCTCAATGGCATATCGGGCGTTTGGGGAAGGTGAAAACAAGTGTCTATGTCGCGCGCGCGCGCACGCTTGCAAAGAGAAAGAGTGAGCTGAATGCTTTGCAAACATTATCGATTGTGCGATGGTGATCGGGGAAAAGGGATCAGTGGTTGGCAAGTTATTGTAGTTGGAAGTCTCGAGGAATCAATTTACTATTTTGAGGCTCCAAACCTGTTCATCTTAGACTACATTTAGAAAAAGTTTTATGTTAAGGTTCACTCTTTATTGAAAAATATTTACCAAACAATCCACCGAAACAACATCGCCTTGCCAACCACTGACGGCTACTGTTCTTCCCAGCTGATCGCGGTGCTCACCCCAAAACAGGGACTCCTTTTTGTCGCCTGCTATTCCCGCAGTTAATCAACGGTACCGAAATGTCCTATTAAGGAAAAGGGAAGAGATCTTTGCCTGCCGATAGGAAACCACGCCACAAATCCACGCCGTGAGTGACTGTGAGCCTCGAGCCTCGAGGGGGAAACGTTGCCAACTCAAAGAGGATAAGATTTTTGATATTCAATCAAAACTCCAATTATAAATTCGAACCTTCGAATTCAACGCCAATCGATCGCCGAGCTTCACGCGCACGACACCGGTGTGTGTGTGTGTGTGTGTGTCGCGAGGCGTTTATCAATCAAAATCACGCGGGAACAACTCGCGTACTCGTGTAACACACACGAGCCGCCGAAAGATCAAACGCCCCGTGAGAATTTGCTTCATTTCGCTTCGATTACCAGCGTCTTTGCCGAGGTGAAGTGGAAATGCAATGCAGCAGAAAAGCAGAGGGAGCCACATAAATCCCTTTTCCTCGCGTCCCTCCTTCAATGCAATGTTTAGACAGTCATTAGAGGGAATCCGATGGGACCTAGTGGTCGGCGTGGTCGGCTTTCAAGGGACAGCGAAATGGGAGGCCCTTTGGGCAAACATTTGTCACCTTTCAGCGGGGACCGGCAACCACCGTCCCTGACGCTGGGTGGGTGACTTCTTGATCGATTGGCGCGCGCGTGTGTGTGTGTGTGTGGTGCAGGATCAGGTTGAGAGTGGGACGGCTAATCCGCTCGCTCGGGAAGCATCGAAAGGGACCCCGGCAAGAATAGTAATTTGATTTTGAGCACATTTATCTCGACTTCTTCGTGGCAAAGAGGCTTCCGCAGGGTGCGATGCGGCGATAGGGGGTTGAGTGTGTGTTTTCCTCCCCCTCATGCTCAATGAGCTTTCTCACCGGTGAATAGCTGGACGGAGCGGGACGAAGGTGCGAAACGATCGCAGGATCGCGATTAGGAAAGTGTAGTGCGCGAGAAGTTTAAATGTCAGCCGGTCGGCTACGTTATGTCCCCAAAACCCCTTCGGGTGGACATCAAGCGGGTGAAACTGTCGGTAAAGCTCATATTTGGTGCACGGGGTGTTGGTTGCTGGTGTGCTTGTGTGCGCCATCGGTCCCGCGTGACGGAAAGGGCCACCCGTTTGGGCGCGAAAACCGATAGCCGCGCGCGACACGGTCACAGAAAGACGGTGGTGACATTACATAAACGGTGCACCCTCCAAAACGGGCGGAATTACTTAATGCCACCGGGGTGGTAAGGGTTCAAATGATAGTGGGTGGTAAGCGTAACAGAATGAGATGTTGATGTCGGTGTGCCAAATAAGTGAAAACAGAAACGGAGGAGAATAGAATATATTAAGCTTTATTGACATTATGTTAACTCAAATATCTACACTTTTTCCAATAATTTGGAAGTAAAGGATAATATTTAATGATTGAACTTTTCTCTATTTTTTGCTATTTTTAAATGTAGGTTCGTCGCTTGACTAAAATTGCAACAAAACAATGATTTCAAACCCTTCAGCACGTCGATCGTTAAGATGCTCAGAAATGTAAGCTTCCCAACGGCTTCTACTTCTCCTGGGAATGGAATGACAACACCATCCAAACCCATATCTGGTGGCCGGTCTCGCTCTCTCTCTCCCTGGAACACCGTTCAGCAAATCAGCGTTAAAAACAACAGGCACAGCGAGCGAGACGCACCACTTCATTAAATTAGATTTAATTGAATGGGCTTTATTTCGGTGTTTAATCAGGTGCTTCACGACCGCTGATAATCGCCGTAAAGGGGGATGCTTTCGCGCTGTTCGCTCGTGTGTGTGTGTGTGTATTTTTTCCTTCTCTCCCTGTTTTATTACGACCCAAACGAGCAGAGAACAACGTGAACGGCGTGTGGAAGCGAAATTATTTAACTTCCATTTAATGATATCCCTCTCCGTAGTTGCTGCCGTCCCCGTGTGTCCTAGAAGCATTCCGTATCGTCCGTTTTCTCCCTCGCTTCATTCTTTGTTGACAGTAAGATCGGACCCTGGCTGGCTAGAAGCCGGTTCTGATATGGTCAAATTAACGCCATTCCCTGGGACCTGGGGCGCGATCTTGGCGAGGGATGGCACGCTATCGCGCATCTTTCTGCAATACCCAACGCGAGGCACCTGAGTTGCGATTTAAATTAAATATTATCATTATGTCACTGGGAGCAGCAGTGTCCCTTTGGGAGCAGCGTGTACGTAACCTCTTTTGCGCTGAAAACGACCGTGCGCAAAACGACATCAACGCGCAGAAAAAAAGCAGGCAAACGAGCAATTGACAAGGTTGTAAAATTTTCTCCAAAGATGGCACATTTACCCATGACTGTGGGGAAGAGTTTTACAGCACTTTGCGCCACTGCCAACACCTCGAACGAACCCATCCTGCCAACCACGGGTACATTGTATCGTGTGACCACCGTTTAAGTGCCCTGGTGGCACTTGCTCCCTTGCGCTTGATTGGATTGGAGAGGGAGTTGCCGTTTGGGATGGCTCGCGGGACCAAACAGCGTTCTAGCGTGGTCCGTGGTCAGATCATAAAACCGTGATTCCCCGTACGTATCGTGGAGGACGCGCTTTACGACACCGATACTCGATCGCAACGCCACCCCGAACGATTAAAGGAAGAAGGAATGAAATTAATATCCGAAAGGGTGGACGACGCGGCTCGTGGTTTGGGACTTTTCGCGGGCCGCGCTCGCAAATCACGCTAAAGGGAAGGGCGGCTAGGGCAGCGTGGAAGAGCACGTTTTGCCTGAGCTTTAATGTCTTCAGATCCGCTTCCATTGGTTTAGAGGGGAACGGGGCAGTTTTCGTGTGTGAGCGCGTTTACTTTTTATTGGTGCGATGCTGAGGATCGTTAGAAAGTGTCCGCTTTTTCCACGGGATTTGTGCGAAGAAACGCTTCCGTGAGACACGGGGCGGGCGAGTGGAATGATTTATGAAATGGTTTCTAATGAGGTTGCACATGCTGCATGGTGTGTAGGTGGTTGGGAGTTGGTTTGGTACGCCGGTGGATTAGAACTGGGTCACGAGTGGATAAGAACTGGGTCACGAGTTTGTGTGTGAACTGCTACCGAATAAAATGGATTCTTCAAGTCTGAAGTAAACCGCAATGTTATATTTCATATTTAGACATTGAAAGATTGCCCAAAAAGTAAGCTTTATTGACCGTAACGAGCAAGGGATTGATTAGATTAGACACGAAAAGACAACCAATAGCCCAAAACTGACTTTCTCCACATAAAGCATCAATAGACTCTTCTATGATTCAGCTCTATTTGCTTCATCTATCTTTATTATTTGATCCCTTCTGAAGTCGTGTTGTTAAATGAAGGCTCTACAACCAACCTCCACAAAGGCCCAACCGCTCGTCACCTCGCTTAACAAGTCCATCTCCATTCCAAAGCCATAATTGACCGATAATGCAGTTTTCAGCTATCCAAAATATGCTCCACCCGGTAAGCGATCAGGGTTGGATTGGAGGCACGATTTTCATAACGTTTTGAAACGTTTATCATTAGTCCGTATCGTATCATTACCATTGGTGCAAGGTTGTGTTTGGATGGGGTGATGCTGCTCGAGAGATGATTTAAAAATGAAAACGTTACCAGACACATCAAGCCGCAGCACAGCTCACGAGTTGCGTGAGATGTCGGTGAGGTTAGCGCGATGGTTGGAAACCCGTTAACCTGGAGGAAAAAATAGACCTGCCTCAGACAGTGGTAATGAAGATGAGATTAGAAGACGCGCCATTTTGGTGTTGTCTCGGTGGTTGTCCACAGATACAAAAAAAAAATCAAAATTTAAACCAGCACTGTGTACTAACCAAGAATGAGGTTCTGAGGCGGAAAAAAGCGCAGCATCTCCCGAAAAGCCTGTCAGCTCCGCTGGGATGATTTCAAGTTCAAGTTAAGGGTCCCCCACAGCAGGAGGTCAGCATTGTAGCGGCACAAACGAAAAAGACAGAAAAAAAATAACGCCACCACCACCATGAACCTGAGAAAACAAATTCACCCAATCCAACACGAAGAAACAAAAGTCCTATGCAAAGTGCACGATCCGTTCGGGACCATATTTGTCCGCAAGGGATGGCTCTTCCCCACGGTCGATCCCAACAAGCGGAGCGCGCTATCCCAAAGCCCCGAATCGGTAGAAATATCATCTTCAATGCTTCGGCTTTTGAACTTGATTATTTCTGCTCGCTTCTTTCTCCCATCTCAGCGAGGATGGGTGTAGGGAGTACGATTGGCAAGCAGTTTGAATCGGCTTCGTTTCTTGCTGGTCATCTTGCGCCCGGCCAAAATAATGCTACAGGCACCACAGGCCTGTACACGGTGTTTGTGTCTCTCCAATGTCTATGAAACTGATATCGCTGACCACCAGCAACAGCAGCAGCAAGCATCTCCACCACCACGACAAACCCTCTAATCTTGGGGCGCGTACGGGGAGTTTCGGAGGATCAGGTCTTTGTCATAGAGAGGGCGAGAGAGAGAGAAAGAGTGTGTGGTGTGTAGGGCATCGCATCGTGAGTACAGGTTCATTTTCCCTGCGTCCCATACCTGTTGGGATATTAAAGCAACCGACGAACCCCATGATTCGCATCGCTCCCGTCCTTCTGGCAGAGCTTTGTCCCGAGCAGACTACAAAATAAAACAAGCGTATCCCGACAGGCTACGAAGGGTTTGATGCTGCTGGCCCGCGTTGGATTTATTCGAATCGAAATTTATCACCCCGTTTTGCCCTGCCGACAGATCTTCGTTGGTGCCTCGGGACAATCATGCAGAAACGTTTTTCGAACGAAAGCGCAAGATGAGTTTTCACATGCGATCGGGGTTGGTTAGGCTCGTTGTTTCGTTGGGTATGATAGCCTCCAACTCCCGCTCCCGCCAACTCCCGAAGAAATTGATCAGTTTGATGTGGTTTTTGGTTGCAATTGATTTTTCCCCACAAATTGATGTTTGATCAAAGAAGCTGTTTGATAGTTCTAGCATTGTCTAGCGCTAAGCCCTACCGAAAGGAAAGCCAGTCCTGCCCCAGTGTCTGCGATCATGCTCGCGTGATCATCGTGAAATTTGTTTCACCTCAACTATTTCAATCACTCCGTTTCAAAGGCTGACCGCTCTTTGAAACGCCATCGCCGGCTGCTCTTCCCGCAGTGACCTATTTACCGTGGGGATCGCCTTTGGTTGCCGTCGCCCATGTCTGCCCTAAAACAATCCGCACCATCATCGCGTTTGGGTGTTCTATTTTTGCGTTTTGCATCCCTGCAACCCTCGATGAGGGTGGGGATGGTAGGCCCCTCCGAACACCGATCCCAACGGCAGGTATTTCACCTGCAGAAATTATAACAATGCCCAGAGCATCGGTGCGGTGTCTTTCATGAGGAGGGTCAATCTCTTCCGCGAATCGTTTGCTATCCTTTCGGCAGCACAACAAAAAAAAAGGCGCAAACGATCACCGTGCGTGTGTGTGCTTATGTTTGTGACGTAGCCGATCGTAACCTGTCACGGAGCGATCTTCAGCACAGGTCCTCCCGTATCGCATACAGTGATCCCTGCGGGTAGCCCAGTTGCTCCGGTGCTTCCTAAGACGTTAGAAATCAACAACAAAAAGAGGGTTGCCAACGAAACCAGGTCGACGCCAAAAACGAAAGGGTCTTGCGTCCACCGAAACCACTCCGGTGGGATAGGAAGTTGGAAGATTTTTATCTAGTTGCCAAAAAAATATGAAGCGGCTAAGATGGGGTTTTTGTTTTTATCCGCAACATTTGGCCGTCATTTCCAGTGCCAGCTCGGTTTTCATTTGGTGTCTTCGAATCAAAACTCCTCCCCATCGCTCCCTGTCGTCTACCATGCCGGAAGATGAAAGATCAGAACGTCAGGAGAAACTCATAAATCGCGTGATAGCACCATGTACGCCCGGATCACACAAATCCCGAAATCTCGCAACCTGATTCGCAAACCCGTGTGGAGCTGATTTTGAAGCTGATTTTGATAGCAGCAGCACCAAATTTCACCGATGAGGGGTGATTTCGGTGACCTTAGGCAGGGCCCAAAACAAAAACGGACCCGATTGTTGTGTGTGCGTACCGGTGACCTTACCGGGCGAGGACTGGCACTGGGAAGGGCTTGGGCAGAGGCTGCAAATCAAGCGATATTGCGGGCGAAAGATTTTGAAAGATTAGCCCGTGCCCGTGTTTATGGTGGCGCGATATTTGCGCACAAACAGACTGTGCCGAATCGTGGCCAAGGAACGCGTTGCCTGGTCATAGCGCTGCGAGGTGAAAACTGTCCCTTTTGGCGGCGTGACATTCAGTTAGCGATCGGTATCTAATGATGGCAGATATATCGGGAGGGAGTGAAGCTTTCTTTTTGATTAGCGGATTGTCGGTGCGTGATCCTTTGCTGTGGTGTCGTGCGTAAAACAAAGCACTAAACCGCTGCTAGATGTGTGAGATCGTTGGACGTCTGGTGTGACGTCAGTGTGGGAATAATCGTAAATATTTGTTGACATAGCTTGATGGCAGATTGAAGAGATCGATTAAAGCTGATTTTGACGGCGAGGAAATTGTTTGTAGTGCTTTAATAAGCCATATCTAGTGTTTGATGCCAGGATTATGCCCATCAAAGCGGATTCAATTCAAAGCGACTGAGGTTTAGTTTGTGAGACTTATAATAAGTTTCAAAAACACTATTTATACGATTATATTGTAAGTGCTTCTCTAACGTTATAACTAAATGGGGTTCGTCACCTAACCACTATCTTGCTTTCCAGTCACTTCAAGACTCCATACAATACCGTACCCGTCGTTTCCTTATTCACTTAACCGCACCCAACAAACCCGGCAAGGCTCATTAGGAGTTCGCAAACTGCCCGGCAAAGCCATAGCAATCAACGTGTGTCGAACTGAACGAAACAAAAAAAAACCACACGCAGATAGCAGCAAAAGAAGCTGCTGGCTTTCTTTTCCCTTTGCAGTGGACGGCATCAGCAGCCTAGTGAAACGTGTGAAACGCTCCAGGTTACTCAATTACCATTATCAGCTTGACAAACGATCCTATTCAAAAGATTGGTACTAATGGAGGTTCCCTTTAGTTCGCGCGCGCGCACTCTCCCTCGGCCTGCGTGAAGTATGCAAAGCGAGCGCGCATAGATATCGAGTCCCTTCGAGCGTGTGTGTGTGTGTGTGCGTGCTGGGCAGATACACTTTCTCGCCTCCCATTTTCGCAGCGGCCAAGCATTTGTCCTAAGGGTGCGTCCTCACTTCCTGCCCCTTTGGAAGGTGTAAATTTGCACCCAGCGATCATTAAATTAGACGTCGTCGTCGTCGTCGCTCCGGTCGCGTCCTTTTAGGCGTTGCGGGAGAAGCGCACGGAGTTTCCTAATCATTCTCCTGTAACTTCCCCCCTCCTGTCGAGCAAGAATGCCCAAGCCTTTGACCGCTCAAGTGGAGCGTTACACCAGGAGAACAAGTGCGTGTGCAGAAAAACGGGCACGACAACGACGACGACGCATACGCCTTTCCAACGTAGGGCCCTTTCTGCGGTTGTGTACGAGCGCGCGTTTGTGTACTGCACTGATAATCAATACTCCTAAGTAGCTGTCATTCCGGAATGGCATTCTTCCTCTGGTGCAGTAGGGTAGGTGCAGGCATTTTTCCACTTGACGCATCCACACACACACACACACGCACACGCGAGTTTGCTGGCAAGCAGAAAGGCTCTTGTCGTGCCGTAATGGCAATAATCACCTATAACTCACCTCATCGAATTCAATTTGCACGGCTCACACGTCAAGTGAACCTTTGTGTGGTGCTGGGAAGATGGGAAGATGGGGAAGGAATGGGCACTGCAGATGGCACGATCGGTTCTTCAGGTGAAAAGCAAGATAAATATTAGACTACAATCTGCAAACAGGGCAAGACACACGCACACACAATGCAGCCTCTTCGCATCTTTAGTTAGCGGAATGAGCTAGAGCTCTTCTGCATGCCACGCGGGAGAAAATGCTGGGACGGGTGCAGGCCCGAGGTGCAGGAATATTAATAGCCCTGGTAAACTGTATTATTATTTCGTTAAGAACGCCTCATCATCGTGAGCGGGAAAACGCGACGAGAGCCACACGGAACCTGTGCAAAAAAAAGGGCCTAGACGTGCATCCACTCGCTCGCTGCAGCTGTCAAACAGCATCAACATGATTGAGTCGCCCCGATGTCGGGCGTTGAATCTGTTCGTGCCTTGGTTATCCACCCAGCCCAGGGCCGAGCTGTCGATTGTCTTCCGATCTCGTTACGCCCAAGCAAGCGAAAGGTGTACCTGCTGCTGCTGCACCATGCACAGAAGACCACCAATTGGAAAAGATCCAATCGTACGGGCGAATGTGTACTTATTAGTCGGATGCGTTGCACGGACGCGGACGCCCCAAGTGCGGAAGAAAATATTGTTTCAACTGGGCAGCAGTCGTCTGCTACGTCATCAAGTGCATCTTCACCGGCGTGAACTATTCGGGTCGGTGAACTGTGAAGAAGATATATCTCCCCTCCGATTGGTCTCTTCGTGGCAGAGAAGGGCAATCTACGACCTGCTTCAACAAAGTACGAGCTGTGGGTGAAAATCTTTTCCCTTTTTCGATCGAAATTAAATCCTTATCAAGCGGATGGGAGGCAACTGACTCATCCACCCGACGCGAGATCCCCGTGCCTCGTGAGTACATTGTGTGAAAATGCTGCACTTTACACGCACGCTATGGCGTTGGTTGTTGTTGTTTTTTGATGACGGCTATTAAAAAGCTATCGCAACGATTCGATCGATCGCTTCCCTGGAAGCTCTTAGCCTTAGCACCACGACCACGCCGGTAATGAATCCCCGCTGCCCGTTCCGGGTTTATGGGGCGGTTGCTTCTGATGGTAAACATGTACTGATGGCCGAACAACGACCACGGTCGTTGCGTCCCCGGTGAGGCCCTTTTCGCACAAGCAAACAACCGATCGGTTGGTTTTTATTGAGCAATTACTGACTAGAGCAGCGGCTTGTGTTTACCGTCAAAGTCACGGACTCCCAGGCTCATCAGGGCGAAGCTGCAAGTGAAGGAAAGCTAAAAGAAAAGGAGGCAGCATCACGTTTGCGGTTGCGTTCGTCCTGTGTGTTCCCCGACCCGGTTGGTAGGGTCTTGGGTTGCGATTGCGCGTAGAAAAAGCGGTTACTTTCGCGCGGTCGCGAATTTTGAGCTTTGGATGAGACAAGACGCGTGGAGATGAAAAGTGTGCTCACAAAGTAAAAGGGCGAACAACGTGAACAGCTTGTTAGGGGAAGTTTATATTATTTCAGTCCAAAAGTATCTATTTCAGTTACATCAAACGACAAAGACTTGTATGCTTCATAGACAAAGAACATCTCAATTTTAGCTTTATTTAACTATTTGCATCATCTACTCGCTAAAGAAAACACAACTCCGAAACGCTTGCACTGCACCTCTTCTCCACCATCCATCCACCGAACCATCCAATGCTCTAACAGTGCGAGAGAGGCAAAAAAGACCATCGCAAAGCGTAATTTAATATCCACTTGTTGTGAAGGATCATTTCATTAGAAAATGAGCCGAACCGGACAAGCAGCGAGGCAAGCTTCCCGCCGAGCGCATTCGCTTCGGGGCGGAAGTAATCGCCCGTAGCCGACGGGCCCGACCGAACGGTGCTGCTTTTACTGGAGCAACTTCAGCCCGCCCGTCGCAGATCGAAGCGATAAGTCGATCGGTTTTTATTGATATTTAATCTAAACGATTATCTGCACCTATAATTTAATCAAGAGCCCGCTACCGGCCCGGTTAGAAGACCGTGTAGGACGGGGAAAAAGAGGTAGTGATGAGTGAAGCGTGCTCCGGCAGGTTCCTGCTCCAGGGATGCGGGTAACATCTGTAATCATCCGTTGATTGAGTTCGGCGCACGATCAAACGACGATGTACGATCGAGGAGGCTTAGTGATCGCCGTTTGACATAACGATGACAAACGATGCACTGTGCTGCAAGCGGGGCAACAGAGAGGTAGAATTGGATCAGTTTCACGCGCTGCAAGGTTAATGCCACCGGAACTGAAACCGACAGTGCTCTTAAGCTGTTTTTTATTATTGGAATGGTTTTTGTATTTATTTGGTTAAACTCAGAGGCCCGAAGTAGCAACAAGCGTGCAAACCAGCGCTGGTGAGCTCGCACTTGACCCAGCGCGTTAGCATACTGCTCCATTTTTATGCTCCATTCTGTGGCTTGTGGCCATGGTCGAGGTCACGGAGGTGTCCCCGGAACCCGTATGGCAAAGCGCATGTCCACCGCGAGCTTTATGTTTTCCAATTGTCCATCGGCGTCGTCGTCGTCAACGTTGGGAATGCTCCGCAGTGTCTAGCGCTGTTGTCGTTGTACCGCATGTTGTCGCGGTCAAAGTCGTGCACAAGCCGTCGGTCGCGTCTGTGCGCGATTGGACGTAGTCGCGTCGATGAACACCTGCTGCATGTCATTAACTTGCGCATAACATCGGAACTAATTTTAATTTATGGGCACCTATGGGTTGCCTACCGGTGCGCTTCGGGGCCTCCGGGTTGTTCGGTGGCCAAACCGGGGGGAGTAACATAGCGTGTGGTGAGCGTGGCGTGGTTGAACTTTGGTTATGGTTGATGTTGTGGACAAACGCAACACTTCTTGCACGCTGCAGTCGGGTTTGGTTGTTTGCTGAGTGTTTGTGGAGCGTGTTGAAAATGGATTTACGACAACAGCAGCAGTACTTACTTTGTTTTATTTTCATGCAATACTGCAGAATCGTGTTGAGGGAGAATATGAGCTATTATACATTCTTCAAGGTGCATTGAGAAATTCACTTAAAATAATCATAACATCATTAAAAGAAAACAAAGCTTAAAGCAAACCACAAATAAAAAAAGATATAAATGTCGATGGCCGCTACTCTCCTTCCAAGGTGGATCGATCCTTCCGATTGTTCGTCCGATCGTCTCTATTGATCGTGGACAGCTCCGAGAAGGAAGGCAGGCCACAGCAGCAAAAACACAGACATCTCGAGAGCTAGTTAGCACCTTGTATCTTGGCGCTGGCACGGTTGCTGCTGCTGACGCAAAAAAGGAAAACAACTAGCATCCGATAGGCCTCAGCATTGGCCTCACTGTCCATTTTATGCAGTTGTGTCGCAAATGTGACATTTATTTATGTATTACCTCGCGGCCACCATACGCCCCCGGGAACTTCAAGAAGCAAGAGCAACAACAAAAAAGGCACCTCCAGCTCGTTGTTTGTTGCTGCTCTCTGCATTTCTTTTCTGGTGCCTTGTTTTTTTTTTCACCCTGTGTAGTTTGCTTGTTTGTCGCACCGGTTGTCGCTGTCTCCAAAGGTTGAGAATTCAATTCACTGGGGCATCACTGGTGCACTGGCCCCCACCGGGTTGACACCACACCACCATCTAGCAAGCTAGGTAGCCAGCAACCGATTGCAAACTCACCGGGCTGCAAACTGTCGATCGAGATCGACGCGCAGTGGAAGCACGTGGAAACAAACAACGTAACACGGGACCCCGGGACCCTGAGTGTACCGCCTTCCGTACGCAGCTGCAAAGGAAAAGCGGAAAAGCGACAAGTGAAAACAAAACAGTCTCGAACAGTCGGCAAACCATCGGCGGAGAGGAGAGAAATGTATGCAGTTAATCAATTTGTTATTAGCCACGTAAAAGGCGGCCAATCGGAACAGAAGTTGCCAATCGCGTGGGGCTACTGACGGCCACTGACAGCCCAAGGGAGAGAGGGAGAGAGTGGAGGAGGGATGGCCGCGTGACACAATGGCAGCCTGAACCGAAGGATTTGCTGATTGAATTTAATCAACTCGCTACACAACCCGAGCCATGCAAATCCGCTCAAGACCACAGAGATTGTGCGACATTATGCGACGTCCATTAGTGACGCACTTATACAGTTTCGGTATGATGCGCTCCATTCCGGTGCGCTGTTGACGTCAGCATGAATAAATCATGGGATCTTCGCGCTCTAGCGCGCGGAATGAGCTGACAATAGTTACACGCCTGTCGAATCTGTTCTAGGTTCGCACGCGCCTGTCCGCTCCGTTCTAAACGATCGCATTTTTCGTACATGCTTACCGGGTGGGGGTGATTTATGTTGCATCATTAGCACAGCGTATGCGTGTGCGTGGCGATCGGGTCCGGGGGCTCAGCATGCACAGCGGCCGAAGGGCCATACCACTTCTTAAAGTAGGTACACGGTCGAACAATGTGCCCTTTGATGTGATGCGTTCCTTTTCTGTTTGCTCCCCAGTTTTTGTTGTTGTTGTGGGATTTGCATCATTTACACCCAGCGATTACAGCGCAGCACGGCACACGGCAGAATGGAAAACAAGTCAACAATGGAGCGTGTGGAAGAAGTGTGGAGTCGATGGGATGAGTGTTTGAACTTGTCCGGTTGGGACTGGAAGAAGCGACATGCAAATCACCAACCCTTCAGTCTGGTGCCGTCACGTGTCACGTTTGCACAATTTGAAGGACAACCCTGGAACCCGCTGTGCCCTTTTGGTGCCACGGCGTCGTCCCCTTACTTACGACGACCTCGCTAGAGAAAAGCGTCGATCCACAAAATTTACGACACACGAAGTAACAATTTGGAGTCGCCATTCGTACCGATGCGGGAGGAGGTGGATAGATACACCCAAGGGCACTGGGGAGGGAAGAGATGCGAGCTGGTAACCAAAATAGGCAGAAAGTGGGCACGAAACAATAGCCGGATTGCAGTTGACTCTGCTGGCGCACTTCGTGTGCTCGTGCACGGGCAGGAAAATCAATCACTCAGAAATGTTTTATTGCCCATAAAAATAGCGTTCAGGTTCACAAACTAAAAACAACAGCATCCACGTCTTCGGCGGGGAGGATACCAATTGGCGCGACCATTTGTCGAAGCATTAGAGAGCACTTCAAATGGGTGGGTGTGTGTTTGTGGAAAGTGTTTTTACAAGTTCAGGGTCGTTAAAGGCAATTTGGCCGCGGGCGGATGAGTACCATGGCGTCAGTGCCGGAGGATGATCGATATGATCGAAGCGCGCGCCAAGGTGCAAATTCTAAAACCCACCACCAAGTTCTGGGCGCCACGAGGCAAACCGTAACGTACCATATCGCAAGGTCTTTAAACCGTTTAAAGGTCCTGCGCCTTTAATGCGCCTTGTTTGTATGCAAAATCCACT
This sequence comes from Anopheles bwambae, assembly GCA_007018985.1. Lineage (NCBI taxonomy): Eukaryota > Metazoa > Arthropoda > Insecta > Diptera > Culicidae > Anopheles > Anopheles bwambae. The sequence goes on from SIXB01000778.1 coordinate 34,416, forward strand.
CGATCACTTGAGGGCAGCAGATTGTACACTTGTACGAGCGCAAGCATACCTGCGCTACTGCAAGGAGGCCCAGGTGTACTGACAAGTTCTGACAAAACTCGCGTACGTTCACCTCGGCCAGAATGGGAGTGACATCCAGAAGCATCAAGATGTTCGAGCGTAGCATATCCCGGCTGCCGAAGATGCTCCAGAAGCTACCAGAGCATCTTTTGGGCGGATTGACACAAGGCGTGCGGAAGGGGGCGGTGGACTTTATGGGCCAACGGGGGAATTTATTTTACTGCCCCGTCGGTGGTCGTTGGGGTTTTAAAACGCGAGCGCTTAAATGTATTAATATAAATTCATGGAAAACAATACGGTTGCGGCGTTTGGTTGGCCGATGACCGGTGGAGCCATTAATTCTTCTTTCACCTCAAAGGTTTTTTTGTTGTTGCTGCTGCTGATCTACCTTCTTAAGACATTCAGCGCTTCAGAAGCGCCTGGAACTGCCCCGCGTGACTGATTTGTCCAAAGCGTTCGGCCATTTCGCGCTCGCTAACGTGATGGAATACTGGCTGTAAGAGGATGCAGGGTGTGCGGGTGTGTGAGTTTTCGTATTCATCATTTATCTGGAAGCTATGATCAGGTTTCATTATTGCTCTCACCCTTGGAGAGAGGAGCGCGTTACGAGGAGCTGTTTTGTTGTTTACCGGCCCGGGCCGGTCGGTGGTGCGATACCCGGGCATGCCGGCAAAACTTGCAACGAAACTGTTTTGAATATACAATCGCTCCGCTTCTCGGGGTCCTCTCGCGTTCGGGAGCTTGGCGCGGGCATCTTCTTTTTGGGGGCACTGAGCGCGGGAGGAGGCATTTTGTTTGTTGGTGGATCCAGATCGGAAAACTGTGCAATCTGTGATCTTGTAATGGTGAGCGCTGGGAATAAAACCTTGCCAACAAACGACACGAAAGACGCGAACGGGCAACCCGCGATGACCCCGCTTTACTACTGTCAGATACCGAAGGGGGGTCTACCGACCGAGCTGGCGGTTGGGTTACGCGGGAGCCACACCGGGCTGACGGTGTTTTATTATAATTGCATAATAAAATGACGATAATACACGGTGAGCACAGTGAGCACACTTTTTTGAAGGATCCCTCAGGGGCCTGGGTGCTATCGCCGGATCGGGATCTTCCCGTGTTGCCGTTCTGCCCGCGGGTCTCGCGGGTTTCGAATGTCGGGCCCAGTGTGTGTGGGGTCAGGGAAGAGTTCAGGCACCACCGATGGTACCGACACACAATGCCCGCACAACGGTGGCACAGGTTGCGGCAGTAACCTGATCGTTCGATCTGCAAGCAAACAAAAACCGAAAAGACACAAATGCACGATTGCCTGCCCGGTTGCCCCTTTACAATAGCAAAAGCGACACACAGCCAAACGCCATTTCGGTATCGATCATACCCGCCAGAATACCGCTTCACCTGCTGCCCGGTAGCGCGAACAGGCCGCGATCGGGCCACCACGGGCGCATGCGCACCTCCGAAAAGTGAACGGCAATAAATTTGAATTAATTTGCGATAATGTGTTTATTTGCACTTTCCCAAATCGGGCCGTTTGCTGCGAGCGAAATCACGCACCGAAAAAACGCACGATCATTCGCGGCGTCGATCATGGTTGGTCGATTGGGTTTGTGTGAGTTAGTATGTGTGTTTGAACCGCTTGAAAGGTGCAGTAAAAGTGCAGTTTTCTGTTTTGCTGCACGATTTAGTTTGCCATTTTTGTCGGCTTGTTGCGAAGAAGGAGAGATATAAATACATGGCCTACTATGTATTACAACGCACGTAAAAATCGCTATTAATTTTAAAGAGCGTTAAAGCTTGTTAAAGCGTTTGGATGTAAAATATCAAGAAATTCAATGTGATAGTCCAAAAGTTATTTAAAATAACGTTAAAATCTAATGTAACTAAACGGATTTAAAACGAAAACTACACCAAACTACAAACTAATGCTCTTTTAAATTTGTTCCCATTGCTGCATCCTGGTCATGGCACCAACATATGTTCCTAATCTGCTCACATTTCCCCACATTAGAGTGCACAAACCAGCCGGCAATGGTGCACGGTGCGAAAGGTTACGGAAATGTGTGGTGCCAGGTGACCAACGGACCGCCCCGAAGGTGCGAACACGGAGAAAGGTTACGATTGTAAATGTGTTTGTCACTGGCCGCCGGCCACTCTAGCCGCGGATAATGACCGTGGCACTTTTAACTACCATTACCGCACGTGCCCAATCAGCCTCGGGGGGCGTTTTGGCGATGGTGGGTCAATCCAAGCCAACACGAAACCTCCCTTTTCTTTCCGCGCTTCCCACCACGGCCGTGGCAAAAAGATGTCATTCTGCAGCGGGGGAAAAAAACAGGAAATCCCTTGCCAAGCGAACACATCCTACGCGCCCCCATCTGCACAGGTCAATCGTCGGCGACCTGGCGGAACAAACGATTTTATCATTTGCGAGGCGTGCGCGCGCACTCACAGAAAAGCGCGCACCGCGCGGGGAAAATTAATTCTTTAAGTAAAGCCGTTGTTGCTGGTGGCAATGGAAAAACCCCCTTACCCCTCACCGTTGCTCTCAGCAGTACTGGCGCACTCATAACGCCGGTCACGTACCACAGGCTTCGATCTAATTAATTATCCCACAGCGAGAGCAGATAAGGGCAGCGCGCATTGTTGGGTCTATTTTAGCGCCCCGCGCTGGCGCTTTGGCGCTATCGCGAGCGATACCTCTTGTTTATGGGCTTGGTTGGGCTTGCTTCAAAAGGCGCTGCCGCAAATCGAGCAGACGGGAAAAAGGGAAAAGAAACGCTCTACCCGGGAAGAACTAATTGCGCGGGAGATTTCAATGCAAATGGGCTGCAGGATATGGGCATAAATCGCGCGCCGTTACCTATCGCGCACCAAAACCGGAGGTTTCCGTTTTATTATTCCATGGTGTACGTGCCTCGCTGCAAGCTTTGCATGCGTTCGAGAGCGTCTGCAACACGCACAAAGATGCGCAGGGCCCCTACGGTTGCTACGGTGCTTCCAGCTGGCGTACACTCCGGCACTGACGCAACCAGGCAGCAACCCGTCCGGGTGTGGTCCCGTTACCGGCCCACGAAGGCTGCTAATTGAATCGCCCAGCAGCCGCGGTCTTATGCATTCCAAAAAAACTCGCACCGCCAAGTGAAGTTCGGCACCACGGATGCCCAAATTATGCCTCCCTCTGGGACGGCGCGACACCCGCGCGCATATTCTATGAGATGCGTCCGTGCCGCATCCGATTAGCGTGTGCGCGCGGGCCAGAGCGAAGGTAGAGCAGCAGCAAAAACAAACGGGGGCGAGTATCACGAGTCCTCGCGAGATATATGCCCCGTTCTGCGTGTGTGTGTGTGTGAGCGGACGGAGTCACGCGCCAAGCTCGGACGCCCTCGCAATCGCACGAACCACCTAGAAGGTGAGGACGTCCGTCCGCTGTATCCGGGCCGGCATCTTCGGGCAGGCAACCACCCAGGACTGTGGTGGTGGTGGTGACGCTACTGGGTGGGTGGTGTAACTCCATGAAAGTCTAATACCTGTTTCTGTTTGGAGGTGGCTTACGCTTTATCGCCGTCCCCGGAGCGAACGCCATCCAGGTCCTGCCTGCCTGGATTGCGGCCGCACTTGCGCCGCCAGCCGAGGAGTGCAACCAGCCGATGCCGATCGTGTGCCGGAATTTATCCTTGGAATCGACCCCGGAGTGGCTAGGGAGAGGTGGATCAAGACTTATCTGCAAGTCCGTGCAAATATGCAAACCTTGCCGCACTGATAAGCGGGAGCCCGTGCGGTGCGCTTTCGTTGTTCCTTTTTCAGTGGGGTTTCCTTCGTCCCAGGTGTCCTGTTAGGCGGTGGGTTCGATGTGCTTTCGTTGGGCGGCGGGCGACCCAAGTGCCAAGCGTTTGGTGTTTGTTTTGTTTGCATAAACATTCCCGCGGGTGTCTGCCCGAGCGCGAGTGTCCCGTTAGTGTCCGTTAGGTTGGGCCTTCATTCAGATGCACATAAAAAAACAAAGGCAAACGGGAAGATCCTGTTTGAAATGAAACGCAGACGTCACGTCGGAGAACGATAGAAGAGATGCTTTTTTTTTTTTTTTTTTTTTTTTTTTGAAGAGATGTTTTGGCGCATAAGCCGTTCGTTTCCGTCCACGGGTCATAGTGGCCACGTGCGTAAGTCCAGTGTTTATGCTATCACTTTAGCCTAGCGGGTGCGATTCGAAGTCGAGTATATTCCCGACCCAGCTTATGCTAATGTGAAGCTGCTGGTTCACGTTCTTTGGATACACACACACAGCGGTGCCCTGAGGTACAAAATCATTATAAATGTCCTCGGCGCCACTTGCTCCGCTGGGACCACCCTCGTACGATCCTGTTGTTCACATCCGGCATTATTAGTGGATTGTTTCGGACATATTGTAAGCTTTTCAAGGGATTTTCACTTTTCACACAAATATTAGCTGACAAATTTATACAACACTAAGCACCCCAAGCGAATGTTTGCGGTACTGGTTCGCATACGAGCAAGCGGGTCTCGGACAACCGTGCGGCTCATAAATCCTGCTAAGACCAACCAATTACCGTGCCAGCCAGGGAGGAAGATCAATATTTATTGGAGTTCTTATCGTGATTTGAATTTCATTATCAACAGCGCGCGCACGCCAGGGTTGTTTTGGTTTTGTTTTCTGTGGCCTATCTTCTTCTGGACGCTACCGATCCTGGAAACCGGTGATCTTCGATTTACGATCGAACGGATTCCAGCAATCTGTCATCGAGTGTCGGATGAATTTCGATGCGATGCTACGCGACCGATTTCGGAACCCCCAAAACCCCTTCATGGCTGAGCCATTATTAGCCGTTCCAGGGCAGGTCCCATCGTGCGCTCTTTCGCTTCCTTGCCACCGCTTGGTTTCGATCACTCATCAATTAAGACTAGCCGGTGATCGAGAACGAATCAACTATCGGAAAGTTTTACATATTTATGCAAATCCTTTCGGGTGCGATTGGATCAGCTGATCGGTAACGGGTTTGCTGGTGAGCCTGATCGAGCGCGAGCTGATAATCTGGTGGTTTGATATTTTAAACAATTTCTCCTTTAAAAAAAATAAGGCACCAATGATACGCTTGTACGCTTCGGGCCAGCATAAATCAATAAGTGCTGATTGCAGGCGATAAGCTGTTAAAATGTTAAAGTATCATGCATCACGATGATGATTTCATCCCGGTTAAACATTCAATTCACCAAGCGGCCGGTGCTCGGGATGCTTTCATAACCCCGCCGGGGCCCGAGCATTCCATCACCAACATTTTCCAATCCAATTTCGTCATTCCACCTGACGTTTTTTCTCGACCGGCGGGGTTTGAAAGTAAAACGAAAGGAGTTGCAGTGGCTCTGGTGGTAGGAAAAAAAAAGAACGCAACGTGTCGTCCCCGTCCCCGGCCGATCATTAGCGCGCAGTTTGGGGCAACCGTGTCACGCACGCGGTCCAAAGGGAGCTCCATTTTTCCTTTCGTCGAGAATCGGCATCGGTTGGAACGCGCACACGCCCCGCGGCCAAAGCCCAACACGTATCGATCTCGATAATCATTTATCACCCGGGTTCGATTGGACGCTCGGGTGTGGAGACACGCAGGCTGGAGAAGGGTTTACTTTTTCGGTTCATAAACAGCCATTGATTGCCTGTCCATAATGTGTGTGTGTGTGTGTGTGGAGCGCTACGAGGCGCTTCAAGAGTGGTTATAAATTGACTGAATTAAATTATCATGCAAGATTGAGATCTTAGGAAAATATTTTCCTTTCTTCACCGTCACCCCTAAGGAGGGGAAGGTGGTGGTGGCCAAGTGTTTGGTGGCTGGAGGTGGCTACGACGGACTTTGATGAATATCAAAATGCTCTCTCGGGTGCCGCTGCTTTTGAGGATCGCGAACGATATTTGGATCAGTGTGGCGTACATGTGGTTACGAGTGTTGATTAGTGTGATACAATGTGGTCACTTTTTGACAGATGGATGAGGGAGAGGGACAGAGATGTAAGGCAAAGTACGTTAGGCAATAATAGAAGATTAAAGAGGCTTGTTGAGCAAATTGGGAGTATGTCCAATAGATATATGAACGTATGACTCTCATCCGCATAAATCAATCTTCGAGTATTGGGGTCGGTCAAGATAGGAAACGATCAACGTTCGGCCTTGTGCGAGTTGATCCCTCTGACGTTACACCGATAGGCCATCTCAAGAGCTCACCTCTTAAATTGCAATATAAATGATCATATTCTCTCCTAGTTTTTTCTTTCTTAGCCCCATGGGACAGTTGCTCTTTACCGCTGTCGTTACTTTGTACTCGATTCTGGTAGTCATAAATTAATCCTCAAATGCGGAAAAAGTGGCAAACCCTCCTTCTCGAACCACTTACACCAGAAATCCCATCGGGCATGCAAATCGTTTGCAAATGTCATTTTCACGCTGAATTAATGAGGAATGTGGCACGCTCAAACATCCTCCGAGGGGATAAATTCCTCCTCCAAAAGAATGAAATTTCTCTCCCCGGCTTCCACGTAGACTTGCAGCAACTTGCACCGCTCGATCCCTGCTCTATAATTCATCGGGTGCGATAGAAAAACACACGCAGCTGCCACGGTGTAAAGATCGCCCATTGCCCCGGTACCTGTTGCGCTGATTCCAAGGCGTTTTTTGTCTTCATTAATGGCCCGGGTACCCCAGGTGTTGCAAGCAAACCTTCCCCATTTATCCTGCACATATCGATCGCTATGGGGATGATGATTAACCGTGCTCCCGAGCGAAATAGTTTTGCGATAAATTATCCTCCCGGGATTGCGCGCGCGTGTGTGTGTGTGTGTTTCGCACTTGGTATATTGCCTCGCCTCAAGAATTGCTCGATAGTTCCCCGCCACCCCGACCAGATCACTTGTCTCTAATAATTGGTTTTCGAAACCGATTACACCACTATCACGGGGTTCCGGAGCATTCCCGACGAGTGCTCCACTGGGCGAAGGCTCTATACCCGCGTTACCCGTAGGGCAGCATCGTTCCGTGTTTGATTAATGCTCGCATGCTTCGGTTTTGGCATTTATGTTTTATTGGTTGGCCGGGGAATCGGGTGTGGGGCACTTCCTAGTTTCACTTTTCTTTCCCGTTTGTTTTTTTTTGTTTTTGTGTTTGCCGGATTACACTTTCCATCGCGAGGGAGGGTCGGTGAAAATGGGCCGATTGACAGGCTGGTGCATGGGGCTGATGGCTGATCAATTGCTAAACGATCGTAAATTGGGTCCCGTAGGTGCACTATTGGGATGAAGCAGAGCAAAGCCCGTTCGTTTACAATTGCAGCCGAGCTGTTAACCTTTCCGTGTGAGTGATTTGAGGGGTTTTTTTATTGCCACGACTAAATTGAGCTGCTTGCTGCTTGCTGCTTGCTTGGGGTAGATTTATGGCGGGGAAGAAGTAGCAGACATTTCATGCTAGACTTCCAGGATGAAATAAACGCTTGCTCAAAGACGATTCTTCTCAGAGGCTTCAATTCGAGCCTCATTCATCAAAAAAACAATCAATAAATTCAGTTATTTACTCTCCAAATATGCTCCCCATGCACCGATGCATTGCATCACTGTAACAAAATCAATAAACTTAGATCACCCCACCCGCGATGCATAACCACCGAAACCTATCAGCGACCGGTCAAATGTCATTTAGCCTGCAGCCTTTGCCTCACTCCTGCACACTCCTGCACACTCATAAATCCGGCTGAAAGCATGCACCGCACTGCAACAGAACGAAACAAAATGGTGGGGGCCCTTTTTCGAGATAATCGATTACCCTAGCTTTTTGTCTGAAATCAAAATTAAGTAATTTCTCATTACCTCCACACCGACCTGACGAGGAAGGCCACCCTGCTGGGCACGATCAAGCAAACAATAAAAAAAAGACCGACCCATTGCTTTGCTGCGCTGGCTTATGCAAACCTGGCGTGCATTTTCCTCCCTAACAGTGTGTCGGCTTTTCCGTTGGGACCGATTTTTGTGTTGTGTTGCTTTTTTTTCGGTCTCGCACTAGACAGATTGGCTTTTAATTACGCAATTGGCTATTTCTATAGGCATCTCACTGTCTGTATGTGTGTATGTATGTGTGTGTTTTCGGCAAACGGTCCCGGCGGCCCGGCAAACGGTGATCAAACGGGGCGTAGAGTAATTGAAAAATCGTGCCACCCGTTGGTTGTACCGGTGCATAAACACACATAATGCACCGATCGACGGGCATCGATCGGGGTCTAGCGCGTTCGGGCCTGTTGTGGGCCGACTGGTGGCATTGCATATTTTCATTAATTTTTCCCGCCATCCAGCCCGGGCATTGCAAACGGCGCGCGGACCACCGAGGTGGACACCATGGGAGACTTGAGCGCTTTGCATGCCGAACTCCAAGCGGCACCGACCGCGCGAGTTGTGCGTCTAATAAAACAAGTTGTCGGAAGGGAGGGGCGCGAAAGGAAAAGGGTTGAAAGTAATCCAACGCAGTACGAGCGAGATGAAAACCCATCCAACATTCCCGATTAGGGTAGGGTAGGGCCGGTCCTAACTTTCACTGAATGTGGCCGCTGTGCTGTGCTCAGGGGTGCATAGAAGGGGGAAAAATGGCAATATGCTGATCGTAGTACATGCGCCGGTGACAATCCGGATGAGGTTGAACCAAGGGGAACCAAAGGGGAGAGGGCGAGGGAATTACAACGACACACAGTACAAGATAATTGCTTAATTAACGTGCTGCCCATGAACAGTCGCATAAATAAAATCCCTCGCCATGGTCAGCCCCGCGTCTGTGTTCTATAATCCGTGGTGCTCATATTTCGGACCCAGCCAGCCATGAACGGCGCTCGATGCACCTTGCACGGCACCACAATAATTGCCGTCTCCACCGGTCCCCTTTGGAATCGAGCCGGAAAATCAAGCCGGGAAAAGAGGCGCTCCAAGGCGTGGTGCTCGATCGAGAACGGTCGATAATCGTTTTGGATTCGTTCATGGTCATCGCGCGCTCCGTTCACAGGCAACACTGATGTGAGCTGAGGGGGAGGGGGGGGGGGTCTTACGTCCGGCCAGGGACATGGGAACGGAATCGCAACGAGAGGTCACCACGATGGACACTTTGGCTGCGTTTGTTGCGGCATGGAACGCTTTTACGAGCAAATCGTGAGAAGTGCACGGACCACCAGCTCGCTGGTGAGCTTTTCCGAAGGTGGATTTTACTTCCAAAAAAGCTATGCACCGGTGCCGGGGGGGCGCTTATGCAAATGGGAGCGTTTGTTTCGGTGCTTTCCATTGCAGTTCGGGAGGAATTTCAAACCGATTTCACTTACCCAATCGTCGGGCACACTGTAGCGGTAAGTAGCAGCAGTAAGGTATCTGTCTGGCTCTCCCACAACCATTGGACTGTTCTGCACATACTCACCAAACGGATGCAACCTTTTCTCAGGGAATAATTACAGCGAATGTATGTAAAACACCAACTTCCCCGCACTATCGCGCGTATCGTGGCCAAATCGTGTGTGGGGTGCTTCTGCTTTTTTTTTTGCTGCAGCAGCAAAAGAACTCTTTAACTGCTGGGAGTCGTGAATGCGACGTCGACGACGACGACTTGCTTCCCCATCGCTCGACGCTAATTTAGATATTCATCGAAGTAACCCACCGCTGTCAGATGTACCCCGGCCTCCCTGTCTCGAGCCATGAGGAAGTGAGAAAGACCGAGAGAGGGAGAGCATTCCAGATCGCAGTGTCCGAGACCAGTCGTAAGTAATCGCAGTAGACGTGTCCGTGTGTCGTCGTCGTCGTCGTCTTCGTCGTGGTCGTCTGGGTTGAAGAAGAACACACAGCGCAAACAGTTGCGCAGTTATTTATGCACAGGAGTGAACTTTCAAATTGTCGCCCCTTCGACGACTTGTGGCGGTGGCGGTCACTGCTTGGTCTTACTGCGTGGGGTGTTTCCCCGACCGGCTCCGACCAGGCGGATTTTAGAAGCATTGCGATCGCCGGATGTGCAGACGTTCCTGGGCGTGTTTTGGTTTGCTACTACCTGACACAGTTCCCCAACAGGCGTACAAGTGCACCCATTGGCAAACAGGCGTACGCACACGTGCAACCGGTGACAGTTTTCCATTTTTTCGCACGATATAATTAAATTGTTTCGAATTGTTTATAGCCCGCTGTCGAGTGCTGCAGCTGAGTGTGGGCTTCGCCTTTCTGGTGGGGCATAATTTATTTCCCGCACTGTAACGCGCTCTCCAGCGCATTCGTGCCGTGATCGGAGAAAGGAGGGGACTGGGACTGGAAGATGCAGAGAATGCAGAGCTGCACTTGATTTACCACACCGAAACGTACGGATATTGGAAGATGAAGATGGGATGTGGCGGAACAGGACTATGTTAGAGCGATGTTCTGCAATCGAAACAACAAGCGCAACTCGGTTCGGTTTGTTAAGGCGTCACAGGACTGGAATTCAACGGTAGGTACTCCGTAGTGCTACTGCTGAACTCCTCTACTGGACCGAGTGGTCCCAGTGCAGCTCTGCTTCATCCTGCTTCGAGGAGGCGGGTTCTTAAACATTTCACTCCGGACACCACACTGGTGGCTGATGTACTCGACAAGCTTACGGACGCTTGCACGATCTCTCTCTCTCTCTATCTTGTCCATTCCTAAGCCTACCGTCGTGTCTTGGACAGTGAAGACGGGCAAAACGGTAGCAATTAGCAGACGGACAAGCTACTACCGGTGCGGGAAAGATGACTGATGAGATGTGTGTGTGTGCGAGTGGGGACCAGCGGGACTGTGCTGAGTGTGTCTGCGTATGTTAGAGGCTAATTACTGGCACTTGTAATAAAGATTGACTTGATGGTAGGTGATTTAAATCAATGTGATGAATCGCATTACGCTTGGATAAACATAAGCCAGCGCGAACGCGGCTCTGTACGGTGCTCTGTTACTTCTTCGTCTGCGCATTGCGCCGTCGTCGTCGTCTTACCACCGGGGGGATACGGTTGTCATTTGCCTTCCGATTGATTGCGGGCCCTGTTCAATATTTATAGTGCGCGCTTGTTTGCTTCACTTCTCACTGCTCGGCGGAATGATCGTGCCCTGCCGTTGTGTTTGTTTTCCAACGCGACCTTCCCGTCCGGTTCTTTCCACCGAGAATAGCTCTTTCTCAACAGTTGCGGAGACACTGTCCCTTCTCGGTGGAGTTCTTTTTTTCTGTTCTGTTTTGCTCTCAATTGGGGTTTGGAAAAATTCAACACTGATACCGATCACGAATCACGATGAAAGTTTAATCGCTCTAAACATTACGCTCTCTGAATTGCAAACGAAAGCGCGCAATCCCTTCTCGTCCTTCCTTGGTTTCGCCGGCCGTAACAGAACATGTGAGCGCCCTCACGAACCTCCCCCTTGTTTAGATCCTACGTGCAGCTCAAGGACTTTGGGAGGGCTTTTTTACAACGTTTTTTTTTTTCGTACAGCGACACTACTAACAACTTGATGCTTTTGCTTACCCGTTGCTCCGGCGGTGCTTTTTCGGGCAGTGCTTTGCCTATCCTAGCCTCCGGGGGATCGGGTCCTATCCATATACAAGTAGTTCCCGGATCGGATGCACACCGGGCGTTTTACGTAATCTGTTTTGATTTTAATCAATCAAACCTTCGGTAAAAGTTCAAGTGTACTTAGAAACACTCCGCGCGGTGATTCAATCGAACGCGCCGGTGTGCGCAGCAAACGGGCGGGCAAGGACGGCGACGAGCGACCGTCGTAGAACCCCAAGCCAATTGATGGCTTCATCCGCGGGGGGATCGCCTCGATGTCGATCGGCCGCATCTCCTGGCACCGCATGTCGCCGCCACAATCCGCAACCATGCATTAGCATAACTAAAGTAGGCAAAATGTAAAACAGTTTCCAATGAGGCTGCGACAGCACTGTGTTTGTTGGCTAACTGGCCCGAACCTGCCAATAGGTTCTTCGGTTAGGTGGAGCACACGGCTAAATTATACAAAAATCACATCTCCACGGAGATATTTCTGTGCACGAGGACGAGATGGGTATGGGTGGTAGAGCCGTGGAACAGGTCGCAGAGTTCGTGTCTGTGTGTGTGTGTGTCTATGTGGACTCTGGAGAACGTGGTGGAGGTAACATGTGCCCATTTAAATCTGCCCAGTTGTCTCATCTGCCCTCCTTGCATCCATTCGCGCTCCATCCCCGCTGCTGGAACGAACTAGACTAGACGGTGCTGGAGACGATGTTGGAGACGATCTCGGCTCGGCAGGATGTTTACGAAATGTCCGATGTCACTCGAGCGCGGTATAAACAAGGCGTAACAACGCCGGATCGTTCCCGGTCGAAAATACAAATTATTACACACGACCCGAAGCTGATGTTTGGGCATTTGATGGGCTTTTGCGTTCTCTTCTGCGCACGGAACGGAAGCTTAACTAGCTCCAAATTTTATGCAAATTCTGCAACCTTAAGCTTCCGCACTTTTTCAATCGCTTATCGATACAGACCGATCGTTCGATGCTCGGGTGCTCGGAGTTAGACGATAACGATCGCGCGAATTAATCTTTCACCGTGTGCCAATTCTGCACCAATGTCGTTCGCTTATCTGCACACAAATTTTGAGGCAAAATAGTGGTACAATTAATTCAAACCTTCCCAAATTGAGCTCAACTTTCTATCCTCCAAAACACAGCGATGCTGAGCTTACCGGAGTAGGATTACGATACGATCAGCAAAGAATTGTACAAGCTGGACCTGTATCGAATGAACTATTGTAAACCTTTCTAGGACTTCAGAGCGCTCCATTCAACAGCAAGACCGCTCGTTCCGCTCATCAACTTCAGCCCAGACACTACCAAAGTGTCCGGGTTGAGGATTTAATGCCAAACTCCAAATAGCGTTGCTAATCGTCACACGCACTAACCCAAACACAGAGTCACAACTCTCCCGCAACAACTTGCGTGGCTTTCCGGAGATAGGGCAGATAATGATCGACACACTCCAGACTCGAGAAGGGGTGCAGAAAAATCCACCTGCTGAAGGAATTTCTCCCAATTCTCGACGCAGACGGAAGCAGACACGCCAAGATAACTATCGCCGCAATCGCAGCGCGACGGAAGGTCGTGGTGGTCTATCAAAACTATCCAGCAGCGCCGGCACGACCCAATACAGTGCGAGATCATTGGGGGGCACCAAGCCATCGCCTCTTCCGCCCGGTGGTGCTGGTGGTGATGGTGAATTTCTCTTCACGGTTATCGCGCCACGCATTATGCCCGTTTACTGTCTCCATCAATCAATCAACCGTTCGGCGGTGGGCAGAATCTGGAGCGAATTCAGCCAGCCGCGTTGGTATCCGGTCCATCAAGATAAGCGGTGGAAGGGTGCACAGGCAACGTGGAGGAGCAACTCCGGACGCAGGTGGGTGATTATAATTTCACAGTTATCGCAATTTATCGAAATATTTGTCAAGCTACCAGCAAGGGGTAATTCGGCGGACCAGTGCGTCGTGCCCGAGATCCGAAACGTGGGTTCGGTGTCTAGACGGGAAGCGAGATTTTTGGGAGCAACCTCTGGTGTTTGTGCCAACATTACACGCCGTCTCAGGCAGTGAAGAGTTTCTCCAAACTGTCTCGGCCTCAGAAGTTTGGTGGTGCTGCTGCATGTGTTTACATATTCTTTAGAGCGATTATTTGTAGCGTGAGCGAGAGAAATGTCGTTCCATTCATAGACCGGACCCGGACCGCATGCGGCGTACCTCTGGCCCAGGCTGGCGGATCACGGACAAGTCAGGTTGAATGTCTACGCCCATACCCACCGTGGCACCAAACATGGCAAAACTTTCCCCTTGCCGTCCGTCCGTCGCACGGGGTACGCCACACCGAAGACGAAGACATCGAGATCCGAGGCACCTTATGTGGCGCAGCGGGGATCTTTGTACCTATTCCCCCGGGGTCACCGTGTTGAGTGTTTGGTGTGTGTGAGCGATTTTGGAAAATTAAGACAGCAAACCATGCACGAGACACGCGGGACTAGCAGAAGGCTAGAGCTGCAACGGCGGAGGGTGCTTCGGTGCTTCCTGGAACGCAATCAGTGTCAGCTCGTCACTCCCTACTGAGCGGTGAGCACAGGGGCCACCCAGTTGTACTGGTAAGAACCTGGACGAAGAAGGTGACCGCATCTCTTCAGCCGCAAACACAACACAGCACAACAGCTCAACATTGTCTCAAGAACTGGGCTCGATCGGGCCCAAAGTCACAACTCATCGTTTTGCATAATTAATCAAACATTATTGACCCCTGACCCTGGCCGGTGCCTGTCAGCTCGGAGTGTTCTGCCGTTGGCTGATCATCTCGTGGCTGCAAAAGAAGGTGGTTATATCCTGACAGTGTCGGTGCTTTCGCTCGCAAATCGAAAACCCTTCAATGTCTGTCCGGTTTATTACAAAGTAATAATCAGCTATTAGCTCGACACGATCTCGATCACCGCCAGCAAAGCAGCGCGGTGGAAAAACGAAGGTGGAGTGCGAGAGTTTGTCTGCGTCGGATCGTTACCGATCCGATTCGATCCGATCCCGGGCACCACACACACACACACACATAGACACATTCGAAAGCGGCGTTTGCGCACTTTCCCACCCGCGTACTGGATCTAATGGTGATTTATGCCGCGTTTGCGCCCATTCTCGGCGCGCCACAAGTGGAGAAACGCTTTCTTCGGCATGGGCGCGGGCGATAAATAGGACGGCTGTGGCTGCGAAATTGGAACGGGCGGGTTCTTGGGCGTTAAATAAATTGTTTTGCCTGCACGAGCGGTATTTTAGCGTGGCGAGCGATTAGGAAGCGGTACGCTTCAAGGAGCGGCCACAGTTTGCGCTGGCCTGGTCGCAGGTTCGCTAGCTCAGGTTCGTGATCTAGTTCGTTTCTGCGCTTTCTTCGCTGGCGTCTGGTGTGGCAGAACTTTGCAATTTGTCAAGTGATCGTTTTCTGCGGCAAGAGAATGTACAGTATCTTGCTATTTGAAGTTGAAGTTTTATGTCATTTTAAGACATTCACCTTCCATTGATACGCCATTTTATGTTTGTTATGACCCTTAGGATTTTCTGGAAGAGGACAATCAGATGTCTTACCACGTTTGCTAAACGAAGATTCTTGCTTACCTAACAGATCTCCCATAGAGACAACCTCAGAACCTCAAAACAGTCAATATCCATTCACCTATTCCTTGCTCAATGAATTCTGCTACCACACATTGATGCTTTCGACATCCAAATCACCCAACCCTTCCCTTTTCCATGCAGTGCCACAGTGTCTCCGGTTTCTCAAAGAGACGGTTCCTGCCTTGAAATTACCATTTCGTTTGAGCCAGGGCTTTTGTGTTGATGCGAGGAAACAAACCATCCATTTTAAAGTTTCACTCAATATTTTAATACACCCCAATGTGGTGCATCGATACATTATGAATTGAGCCTATATGGATAGTGTGATAGGGGCGCCCGAGGGTAATACACGATTTCGGACTGCTACCGGGCACATACGCTCACGCTAGCCATGGCCCAGATGGACGCGCCTGGCCAGCGCTAGAGATCCGAACAGTAACCACGGGGGTGATGCTCATCTTTTATTCCAAGCGAACTCGTGGGTACGGGAACGGTGGTGTGGTGTGGTGCGATGCCCGACGGGGTTACATGGACGGATTCGGTGCGATCATCGTGACAAATGTGTCTCACCGGGCCAGCCCGCGCCGTTTCCGTTGCGTAATCTTTCCCGCTCAATCTTATCTTACTTTCGCGTCTCGCGCCGTTTTCAACGCCAAACGTTTGTGGCGAAGAGGCTGTGCGGAGCAGCAACGACTGCAAAGGCGGAGCACGGGTGAAGGTGTAAACAAAATATTATTCTATTATTCATGTGCATCTATTAGTGAACGAGAAGTGTCCCGGGCGTACCTGGCCGATTAACTAATATGTTAATGTCCCTTCAACACCCACCCCGTCGGTCGCGGCTGCCGGAATGGGGCGAGGAAGCTTCGAGCCTGCGCAGTACATTTGAATGTTTGTCCGATCAAGCTCCACTTATGACGAGGGCGCTCACGCGCTCGAGCGCTTTACTACGCAGAAATTATTGCGAAAGTGGTACCGCAGGCTTCAAGGCGAGTCGGGCGCATTTTCGTCGGATTTTGCGGTTGCCCAGATCTCGATGCCTTCTGCATAATGTCTCGTTGCTTGGGAAGTTGCTCCATTAGAGCCATACTCTTTTTGGGCCCTGCAGAGGTAGATGCATCAAAACTAGAACCACTGAGGCGAAAGCCTTCCTGCTCCGGAGGAAGATTTGAATATCTGAAAAGAGAAGCATCTACCCAGGGCACATGCACAAACATGTATGAAAATTTATTCCAAATCGCACTTTTAACCAGTAACAGAGACACAACGCTGCGACTGCGGGTGCGAATAAAACATCCCAACATCTTCCATTCCTCTGAATATGGAGTGTACAGTATGTGTGTGTGTGTTAGATCTCTAAGCAACATTCCAAATCCGAAGCCTTCTGCATAGAATGAGCGTACGATTGCTTCCTCGAAACGATCCGAGAGGTCCTCTAGTGTGGTCGATCGATTGATTGGGTTATTGGGCGATCACTATCTGCGGAAGGGTTCACATTGACGTAAGGCGACGATCTGTCAAATCGGTTTGATCCACAGTGCGAGTGAAGAGTAATTAATCAGTGGTTAAATAATTGATGTTCCAGGCCAAGGGATCGTTTGCCTTCTTCCCAGGAAAGTGCTGACAGCGGCTGATGAGCATGAAGAAATTCCAATTCTCATCATTTCTCCACACATACAGAAAATCAATCAAGATGATTGGAATGTGACGCACACAATTTGGGCACACATTCTGGAACGTTGTTAGCGTTCCTAGAACGCATCGTTCCACACGCATCGCTCAACGTTCCTGGAAGGGGCCAGCTGTTTCCTACGCACGCCACAAATCTGTATAATTTAATTCATCTTTAATCGGTTGCACTCTCTTGTTTGCATTTTCCAGTTTCCCTTGGTTTTTTTTCCACACAAGCCACCAACCGATCAACCGATCGTTGATTGAGTGCGAAAGGGAGTGTTTTTCCCGCTACCGGAAACGCGTTGGCGCGAAATGGCGCGTGCAAAACCCGCGCCCCTGTGTGGGCGCACCGAACCAACCCGTTTGTCACCCGTTTTGGCGTAGATCCTTTTTGCAAGGGGGGTGGAACTCATCTTCTTCTCCGACACCATTGTGGCCGCGATGCGAAATGGTGTAAAATGGGGTCGCCAACGCATAAAGATCCGTACGGCACGATGCATATTGCACCGTCCATATTTCGCCCATAATGCGCACACACGCTTCCCGCCGAAAGGTGTTGATAATAAGCATCTTGATAAAGCGAGTCCAGCTTCCTTCGAGTGAGGAGGGCGAAGCGAGAGCGGGAAGCATTTCGAACCGGAAAGGAAATGTCACCAAGTGTTTGGATGGAATCGGCCAGTACGTGGAAGCAGAACCAGGGTGTCCATCTGCCACCGCCTTCCTGGGTGCCCGATCGATCCGATCCATATGCATGAGCATGCAAATATGACACCAAGGGCCCCCGAAAAGAGGGCACTACGCTTCGGGCGGTGGTACACCGCACACCCGCGGAAGCGTTCTTGTTTCTGCCAGCTACTGTACCAACCGAAAGGTAGCATTAACGACACATTTCATCTTGGAAGTTTTTTTTTTTTTTTTCGTGGGTTTCTTAGTGCGTTTTGTGCAACGCAGTCCTCAGAGCTTGTTTGCTACTATTCGCCGTCCACCCCTTTGAGAAGGTTTGCTTTCTTACTTGTTTCATTTGCACTCTCAAAAAAGGCAGAACGGACGTGCGTGGTGGCCGTTGTTGAAAGATGCGAACATGTGCCCAGACTCAGTAGTGCACACACACGGATGTTGGATGCATTTTACATGAATGTGAACGTATATTCGATTTCGATGGCAGTCATAGGGTTGTTTTTAATTGCAAACCACCGTGATTGTCGTCAGCAGTCATCGCAAAAGCGATCATCTCGATTGATAATGGAATTGCAAAACACTTTCTACAAAAATGAAATCGAAATGAAATGATGTAACGTCGATTACTCTTTCGACTGTGACGTACGATCCTCAACGAAAGATTACCCTTGACCCTCTCGAAAGGTAGCTACCTCCACTTTTTTTTTTTTTTGCGCAACCACATCCCCATTTGGCCTTCACAATAATTGGCTGAACAGTTTCACCCTAAGCTCTTCATAACTCACGCCGGGACGATCAAACTACGGTGACGATGAGTTGCGATCTTGATCGGGCGTTGAAGTTCCGCGAAGAAGATCCCAGCTGCTTCCTCGTTCGTTCGCTCAGCTCTCCCGATTTCAGTGTTTGCGTGTGTGTATTTTTACTTTGCATTGTCGTCCACGCTGCCCTGCTGTCGATTATTATTCCTCACCGTTGTGCGATTTCTCATAAAGATGTAAGACCGAAGTGTGACCGTGACCGTAAAAGGATTGGACCTTCCGTCTGCTCTCCGCGCAACCTGACGAAGAAAGTGGCTGTTTGCAAATGCAAGTGACTGTGTGCGTGTGTGTCTGTTTGTGTGGCGTCCGTCTCGAGATTCTGCGTTGCGCGCGCGCCGTTGATGATGAGTGCACGCTGGGCACGCTTGTTAGTGCGCGATGCAGTTTTTTTGCTGGCGTTGTGCGACCCATGTTCGAATCAAGCATATCGCGCGCAATCGTGCCACGAGCTTTGACAGCTTGTCAAAGATGAAGGAAGACGGGACCTGGAAGGTCGGGGTATCAGCATGTGGGATGACATTTTGCCGCAAATCGAAAGCATTTGGGGCGCGAGCGAAGCGTGTTCGATTGGATGGTGTGTAGGCAGGAAAGGCCCTGATCGGGTGTGTTATTGATATGCAACAAATTACAGAAAGGTCGGTAAGTGGTTGCAATGCCAAAGAATACATCTTCAATGTAGTTTTGCAGCGCTTTAACATGAATTCTACAATATTGGATTCTTTTCAATAGACGGGAAGGTAATATCTTGAATTAAAGGTCTGTCAGGCATGCGCTCTGTATATCGAAAGCATGACACATTATTTCAAATAATTCATGTCCAATGTTATTTTCTACAGTTTCCCAAGCAACAGCTCTTTCCTGTACAACATATCAATAACAAGCGATTACGCTTAATCATCATGCCTTTCTATACCAACTGTTTCACCTTCCCCGGTTTCCCGCCACGAAAGGATCTCATTCAGCAATCAAATAAATACACTTTACCTCACTGTGACAGAGAAAAAACACGCAACTAATCTCATTGCAACGTAATGAGCCGCGGAGCAGCAAACGGCCCGCGGATTATGACACTACAGACGGCCGACCGCGCAACGGCGCACGCCACCCTTGGCCGGGAACTGCTATCCGAGCAGGCAATAAACATTAGTGACAATTCCATTTTCGGTGGCGCACAACCGTTTCCACTTTGGCAGAGCGCACCAATTGGACCGCAGCTTCACCTCCTGCTCCGACTACTTAGGACCAAAACATACCGGGGGCCAAACCATTTCCTTCTGCGATCGTCGTGCACCGCCGGCACCAAATAGACGAGTTCTCCGGTGCGTTCTTGCTGCCGCTGTTGTGGCCCCGAGCGGGACCCCTATTTTGGTCGCCGGACCCCGTTTTCTATTTGGCGCACACGAAACCATTACTTTAAATTGAATTTTTACAATCGGCTCCCGCGTAACTCACCGGCGCGCACCAGGTGGAGCTCGGCTGGTTGGTTCGATTCGATCGGAAATGGGATGTGTGTGTGTGTGCGCTGAGAGAGGAAAAACGCACCGTGCCGACCTGGGCACCGTGACCCTTCTTGCAAAGGAGAGGCGAACTGGGGGAGTTTTTGGTGCAAGCCACCGGCAACACTAAAGCGCCAGCCGAACCGACCGACCGATCGTTTGACTCCGTTCTTCTCGATCTCATAATTTCCAAACCATTGAACCGTCGGCGGGAAGGGTGGAAGGAAAGGTCTCCAGCATTACCCTAATTGTGGCTGTGTGCACACGCGCGCACACCGACATTGTGTTGTGTGATGGTTTTTTCCCTCCTCTTTAAGTAAAGGGAGCACGGCTATAGGTTCGCCTGATCGGGCAGCCCATTCCAATGCAGCTTCCCTCTGCTGCTAATAAAGCTCCTCCTCTACTCCCATCCAACGACCGTTCGCTTGAGATCAAATTGATTTGTAACCTTATGGCGCTGGCGAGGGAAGGCCTTTTGGCTTTTACCGACGCGTTTTACACACGCAAGTGTCTCCACGGCACCGGCAGGCAGGCAAGTTGCCTGGTAGAAGAGGCAATGAAGATCGGGTGGGAGGGGGCGCTGTAAATGCGCTCCGTCGCTTTTGATGCTCGCGCGCAAGGGAGCAAATGTTTTGTCACTTGGACAGATGTCGCGCGGGCGCCGTGCGGCAAGCGAAAAGCCATTTTGGAGTGTGTGTGTGTGTGTGTGTGTGTGTGTGTGTGTGTGTGTGTGTGTGTGTGTGTG
>SIXB01000779.1:0-10131 GCA_007018985.1 Anopheles bwambae
ACACGACCATTCATATAGATTTTTGCTCAGAAAGTTAGAAGGCTATATAGGTCATGATAAGCTAAAACTTGTCGAAACACATTGTAAGAAAAGGATAGCAATATAATGATGAGTTGTAATACGCCATCTATTGATCAAGCCAATGAAGCTGTGGAGCTTTCATTTTTTTTCTATGGATATTCAATTTTCCAGTCGTTTAAGCTTAATCTGTGGCGCTTGGGATATAATTTTTTTTACAGATAAATATATCAAACCGACCCGTTTGACAGATAAATATATGCGCAATCTGAGATTGCGCATCGTCTATTGCTACGGTTACGTTACAAAACTGTCCCACACGAAAGTACTGTCTCCTGAAAAGTTGTGTTTTTGCCAACTAGGTACAGTGGAGTGCCGTTTATCCGGGCTCAAAGGGATTTGACCTCGCCCGAATAACACGGATAATGAGTCAAATGATGTATTTATTCACTAATTCCTGATTAATTTTTAAAAAACAATCTTACCGCGCGGCTACATGAGGTGAAATATACAGCGAAATGAACTATTTGACAGGCGAAATATCCGACGGATAAAGCATCACAGCAACCAGCTGATGTGCAATGCAAACAAATAACGTGCACAAAATCGTAATTAAATCCATTAAATAACTTCAATATCGAGTACTTCGTCAAATTTCAGTCAACAGTTCATAATTTCTTCCAATTAGAGAATGTTCTGCTTAAAAAGATATTATTTTTAATAGAATTTCGAAAGCGGATGTTGTGTCTCCCCCAACCCTTTAGCTGTACCTGTCAGATATTTCACCTGTCAAATAGTTCATTTCGCTGTATATTTCACCTCATGTAGCCGCGCGGTTATTTTTTCATGAAAACAATTCAGTTTTTATTAACTTCATGTTTTTTGAATAATAATATTTGAAATTTGCCATGAATGTGTTTTTTTGTTCTGAGAATATGTTCTATACACGAAATGTATCACAATTTATTGTACAATCACAATCACTTCCCTCAAAATCCCTTCTTCAGGGAACTAATCTAACTTGTGCAGCGGCAATGAGATGATTGACGGCGTCAGTCTTTGACATATTGACAAGAGCCACCTTGTACCGATGTCATGCATTAAAAAGCTATCAAGTTCGGTACGCTTTCTTAATAAGCCTTCAAGTTCCATCATGAACCATACACATCAGGCTAAACAGCCGCAAGGTTCCAAAGAGTACCGAGTTAAAAAGCGCCATAGTTGCGCAAAGTACTTCTTATCTCTTAATCAGCCACAAAGTACGACATCGAAACGATATTTGTGTTGTATACGATAATATAGGTTGCCGACCCCTGGGGACGAAGTGGTGAGTGCCAATCGGGGCTCGATCGTAGGTACGTGGGTGCAAGGAGATGAGAGTTCGAGGCTCTCTCCTACGAACCTTGACGGAGTACGGACGTTGCTGGTAGTGTGAGCAAATAAATGTAATTGTACGAATAAAGGAAATAAAGAGTAAAAGTGTAAGCGATACAACAATTTGTTAAACAGCCTCAAATCAACTACCGAGTTCGAGCTGGTTATTTGGGCCGTTTATCCGAATACTTTTTATCTGGCTGTCCGTTTATCCGTGCTGTTGAGAAATGACAGTTCAACACAAAGATGACATTGCGTTCTAAGGAGGATATTGGAAAAGAAACGGTAAACAGAGCACATTGTCATAAGCCATGATGAATCGAGATTTTTATGGAGATTGGCAGATAGGGAGTTAGGGTTGCTTTGGACTTTGTATGAGTTGCTAAGTTACTTTGGACTCCCTAGCTGTCAAATGAAAATTTGTCAAAGTAAACTGGACGGACTGACCTGTAGTAATTTATGGACCTTGGGCATATTTCAAAACCCCTCAATTTGCTCAACAACAGTTGATACAAACGAGCTAGGTTTTACCAAAACATTATAAACAAAAAAAACTTTACTAACTTAAAACTAAAACTTAAAACTTTTAAAACTTTTAAAACAAAATAAACAAAAAAAAAACTCCATGCTGGCAAAACTGTCGAAATGGTTTTCGGGCTTAAATCGTAATCGAAGCGCAACCATGGGGTAAACTACCCAAGTAGCCTTAAGAAACTCTATTTGATTATTAACAGTTTCTTAAAGCCGTTAAAAATCAAATAGAGTTTCTTAAGGGAATATGACATTTGCTTGCGTTACAGCATAACGACATGTTCAGTTACCTTGTTATTTTTGACTCAGACCAATATAACTGACAGTGTTATTCAAATTTTGTCAACACTATGTAGTTTCTATGTAGTTTAAGCAGAGTTTAAAAACCATTTTATTTTTAATATTTATTTAATTAAGCACTCTGATTTTAATTGCAAGACATTTCATTATTTTAATCACATGTTTAATATTTGATTTCAGTTTATCTTCATTTGATATGACAATTAAAAAGAAAATAGAATAAATATTTTGTTTAATTTTGATGGAGATTTTCGACGTATTAACACATCGCATACCATTTTCCAAACTAAAAATATATTATATTTAAAATCATTAAATTATTTGATTTAATTAATTTGCTCTTAATGAAGATACTTTTTGAGACATACTGTATGTGCTGCGCCGCCATTCATAATGTCAAAAAGTTCGTCAAGCTTCGTGTGTGATGAAAGGCGACAAGAAAAGCAAGCAGCCGCAAATTTTACAGCTTGTAATTTGTGTATTATCAAGCTTGTACAACAGGTTAGTGTATCTTTATCACCATTATCATCGCATTAACTATATTTTTAATATTTCTCGCAGCATTTAAACTCGGTGGTAGAGTTCCGCCCGCTCCATCAAATACAGAGAATGACGCCGTCCAATATTGTTCCTGCCTCGCGGTCGTGCACTACCGTCAGCACTGCACTAGCCGCAACAAAACATGCGCCCTTTGTCCCACATTTCCATAATCTCGACGGTGGTCAACAGCTGTACGACGGCCGCCTACAGCCACCGGGATAGCCTCGCTCTCTAGTGCGATACTGATGAACCTGCGGCGCAAGAGCACGCAAGCGTTTGGTGGCGGCGGCTGTGGAATGATGGTGCACCTCGGTAAATATGGTGCACGAGAAGAATTCTTCCCGCAAAAGGCATCCTTTTGGGCACTGAAATCGAACGACGCCTACGGAGACAGTAACAACAACAACCATCCGGACAGGAGACGGATCTCAGTCGGTTGTATGAAAACAGCAAGGTGCACTAGATCGTGAAACACTGGCCGTCCAGTACGACACAGGCCTTATCAGCAGATGGCATGGAAATGCCGCGTACAATGAGGCCGCACCGTGACGCCCCGCGCTGTAGCCCTCGTTTACGCACCGAAGTTAAGCAGTTCCATCGGGATGTCTTCACCGCGCCGGATCATTTGCGGGACGATAGCGACAAATGTCCCGCCGTAGGATGAAACCAATATGGTGGATAATTAATATAAAAAATACAAATTACATTAATTTAATTCATAAAAAAATGAAAACGATAGCTCAACGAAGAAATAGATACATGATGACTAAAACGGAAAGAAACCTATTGCCATCCTTGTCGATTTTTTCGTTAATTTTGATCCTTTTCGTTAAAAATACCGGTTAAATTTTAAATTTTAACGAAACATTGACGAAGCCAGGAGTGCGTTACGCAGTGTTTTAAGCCCTGGAATTACTGCTGTATGGAAAGCTAAAAGTAATACTTTTAGGCATACTTTTAACGGTTTCTTAACAAGATTGTGCTACTTGGGTATAAAACCAACAATTTTTATACACAACTTGTAAGTGAATTTAAACATTTACATATTTCTAATTCGTAAAAAAGGGTGAAACCTTGCCAAGTTTTTTTAACTTCATGTTATTCCAAAGATAATATTTGAAATGTGCCATGAATTATAGCGTTTTTATTATGACAATGTGCTCTGATAACTGTTGTTTCAAATAACCTCCTCAGTACGCAATGTAATTTTTGTATTGAATAGAACAGGATTTTTATTGTAGGACCCAAAGTCTATATAATACAGAGGTCGATGCATAGCTCGATTTTGGTCCACCATTTTGAAAGCTTATTTTTGACAGTTAGATGAAAAAGTTTGTAAACGATTCCACACAACCGAACACTTTTTAAGGCCAATTGTGCTTTTTCTGCACAAAACCTAGTGTAACTATACATTTCCTTCTCATGTACGTGGCATGGGGTAGTTTTTTCACTAATTCATCAGTTAAAAACGACCAAAATCAGGAAACAAGCCTATTTGCTTTGGTCCTCTTAGCTGTACATGATTTCGTCCTAATTTTGTGCACTGATCTTGTTATAATCAATAATTGTACTATACTTATATCTTTTCTTGATATTCGTCAACTTTTTTAAGTGCAATATTACGAATAAACGATGTAAAAATGACCGAAAATGCATTCAGACTACTGCATGCACAACAACTAAAACCTCAATGTATGCTACGATGAAACTATTGAAGCTTTTTCATCCAGCTGTCAAAACTTTCCCACGCTTTTTGATCAAATGTTCTGGACGACTCGACCTCTGTATTATATGGACTTTGGTAGGACCCATGGTACCCTCTTCATACAAAACAGTGCACCATCTAAAATTGTTCGAATCGTAACTGTCATTAAAAAGCAGCTATGAAGCAACCTTGTGCATTCCTGATTGCCATACAAATTTGACATTGATTTGAAGTGATGTTGGAACGTATGCTTTGCTCAATATAATTTTAGTGTACATTTTAGTTCTTTATGTTGGAAATTTTTTCGAAAAACATCTACATTATTTTAAAATGCATTTGATTTATCATTTTTGCATACTTTCCCAATGGTTTTCAAAAAAATGGTTTAATTTTCGTACCGGATTTGACATTTGCAGCAAACTGACAGGATCGTATCGATCCGGAGCTATCGTTCCGGTCCGGCTGCAACCGTGCCACCACTACCGTGCCGAACCGCTAGAAGAGAGAGAGGGAGCAAACGGTGTCTCGAAGGCGTAAAGAAAAAGGAAAAGGCGAAATCACTCCGAGGAGGTCGCATCGGGTGCGTATCTCTTTTGTTCCCGTGGTCGATTGCTGGTTTCTACTGGTTCTTGGAAGAGTGATTTGCTGTATCGTGTAACATTCTTCACCGAAAGTGAGTTGGCCCGGTTTTGCCATCGCCTTGAGCGGAAGATATACCGTGCGTGCGTGCGTGTGCGCGTCGTGAAGACGGGTCGACGGGCGTGTAGCAGTAGTCGGTAAGAATTACGATCTTTCTCAATCCCCCCGCGCGCGTGTGTGTGTGTGTGTGTCCGGTGCTGTGTCCACGGAGGCACCGAATGTGTTGATGGTGGCGCTTTACGGTCGTTCCCTTTGCAGTCCCAAAAACGTACGAAAAAGCATCAAGGTGTGTTGGTCATCTTGCCATCTTTCCGGACTGACCACAACACGGCGAAACCGACACTTCGTGTGTGTGTGTGTATGTGTGTGTGGCGATGGCTGTGGGTACACCACAGGAAGCCTGCATTACGCATTTTCTGTGACTGCGGGGCTTTCGGAAGAAACTGTACACCCCGCCCAGCCGTGTGTGTGTGTGAATCATTCCGGACGACGACGACGACGGTGGTGCAGTTGCAGCAAACAGCAGGCAGACAAAGTACGGCGCTTGCTGTGATCTCGTGATGAAAACATCGTCGCGGTGGGTGTGATGTTGGTGTGTGGCGTGGCTCTGTGGGTGTGCGTGTGTGTGCGGCAGTGTCGTCATCGAAAGCTGATGGCTCAACATCAACCGTTGGGCGTGTAGCGTATGTGCAGGGCAGGAGGCATCAAATCTACCACCACCACCACCACCACCACCAACCAGACAAAGATGATTGTGGCGAGCTTCCGGTGCAGGAGTGTGTGGTGGCGTTTCTTCATCTCGTGAATTGTGAATCATTCGAAAGGGAGCGAACCAGGTGCAGCTTCACAAGGAGTCGTTGCGCACGCAAGCCGTTGCGAAGGAAAAGTGAAGAAATAACGAGTTTTTAGGCGAGCCGAGCGTGTGTGAGAGAGAGAGGGAGTGTGTGAGGGATGAGAAGGACGAGAAGGGTGAATATTATTGGGTTTGGCAGCAGACAGAAAACGACAAGTGTGACAACTCCGTAGCAACACGCCACAGAACAACAATAACAGCAGCAGCAACAACAACCGCCCAATCCGTGGGCTGCCTTCATTATCAATCGCGTTGTTGCTGTTGCTGCTGTTTGGTGTAGCACACATTGCCCTCTCTCTCTCTCTCTCTCTTTAGCATATTTGCACAGTACGCTGTGTTGGATCGGTTTTAATCGGTTTGTGCTTTAATGCTTAATCTTCCTTAGGTTTTCCGTGTGTGTCAAAGAAAAGAAGCAAGAAAATTGTGAAAAACAACATCCAGCACACATCACATCGCGCCCCTCACAGGGGAGGAAAAGAGCTGCGCAAAACCGGTGCAGTGTGTTGTGTAGTGTGTGTGTAGTGTGTGTGTGTGTGTGTGTGTAGAAGTGAGTCTGTTTTTTAATTGTGCACCGACCGGAAAACCGGAAACCGGAGTCGCCTTCCCATCCGGGGCTACACAGCACAAACACCGTCTCGGCACGGCGAAAGTGGGTCTGTAAAAAAAAAAGGGAAAGGAAAGCATCATTCTCTTTCACAAAACGCCCATATTTGGTACGGGGACCGGTCCCTAGGCCTGCTGCAATTCTGTCTCTTATCAGTATCAGTGGTAGGGAGAGAGAGAGAGAGAGAGCGGTTGCTCGACTTGCTGTGCCCAAACGTCAAAACCACCCCACGCCGGCCCCATTTGACAGGTGTGGTGGGGCGACTACGCAACCCGCGTTGTGTCTGTGCGCATTTATTCTTAAATCGTGAGGAAAAGTCGTGTTTTTTTTGCTGCTGCAGTGAAGAGTGAAATACCGTTTCGACACATTCCCCCCGCAAAGCCCCTTGAAACACCGCGCAACCTCCTCCCAAGAGGATTCAATCTGCTAAGAGCAAAGCTCACGGAAAGGCTACCGCAACTCGACGGGAACAACGCCCCAGAACGATGGAAACATGTAAGTAACTATTGCCAGCGGGTTTTACAAGTAAGCTTTCTCGCTCGCCCTGCCCAATACACACCTTTGGGGTTATCTCCCCCCCCCCTTCGCGCTGGAGGGGCTGTCCACTTCCGGTCCAACTCGCACACGATGCACGATGCAAGAATTCTAATGCGCTCCCGTCGAGGTGTGCTCGGCTCAAGAGGAAAGAATGTTAAGAACCTTTGGGCTGATGACGTCGCAGCGAGCTTCTGGAAACATTTGGGAATGTTGAAGACCCAAACAAGATAATTGTCTAAAGTCATTGGCTAAATACGCGCCATAGTAATGAACTGTTTGTTTGTTTAAGGTCGAAATGAATCGCACAAAAGACGCCGGGAATGTCAGGTAGAGAGAGAGAGAGCCAGGAGTTCCGCCCTTCAACAAATCCAACAAAGGAAGTCATTAACGGTGTCATAAGGTGAAAAGAAGCCAGCCCGCGTACGTGTGCTGTACGGCGAGAGGCATAGGTCGCCGGTTCGTGCCCACGGTGTCCCATTTGGTACCATTTTTAAGCCACCCGTCCGGACGTCGTTTTTGGGTTTTTGGTGTCGTAATTTACCCTGCCCCGGTGTGGGTGGCTTAAGCGAGCTGAAGCCGCCAAAAACCGAGGCCACTAAAAAGGCAAAAGTGGTGCGCCGCCTCTGCCCTTTTATAAACGAGATCAAAGCGGCAATGTTACGAATGCCCTGTTTTTTGGGAGGATTTTACCCATTTTCGGTTAATAGGTCCCTGCTTTTATTTGTGAGGATTTTACGTCGAGTTGTCTGGTACGGAGACAACATGTGGATACTAGCACAAACACAATTTAAAAGCAATTCTTATAAGATTTAAATTGTTATGATCTCTTACGGGCACTCCCGGTCAACGGTTGTGCCGATTGGTGAGATGCAGTTGGCGCGGTTTGCACTGTGCCGTCTCAGTAATTGAAATCAAGGCCCAGATACCTATCTGATGACATCCAATTAGAGGCAGTATGGTTTCTGCGAAACATACCGGCCACCAATGATCGTAATGAACGCATACACAAATCATAAGAATTGCTGTTACTGTTAGCATCTCTTCGTTTTGCTTGACAAAAAGAGACTAAAATTCTTAGAAAATACTTTATCAACTGTAAAAAAAAACTTAGCTAATATTTATCCAACAAATAGGCTGTTTTTAGCGTGTCTTCGATAAATAAACACGCTGCCCGGTTCTGCAAGCACCAACCCCTCAATGCACGCCGTTTTCCTTGGTCACGCTCGCGCGAATTTTCTCCGCCACATGGCGCACGTCTTCTTGTGGTGGTGGTAGTGCAAATAGGTTCGCATGTGCCCCGAGAAAGCATTTTTCTCCTCCCCGCTATTTTTGCGTTTATTTTACCACCCCTGCTGGATTGGCCGGGTGCATAATCGGCACAATTGCTTACACACACACACAGTCCCCGAAGGACGAGAAGGGGCGAACGAAAAACTGCCCTGCAGAACAGACTCTTGTGGCGTTATCGACGGCCGAAGGGAACGAGCAGGTCTGACTCACTGGAACGCCAAACCACGGAGGGTCCGGGTAGACTCTGTGTGTATGTGTTAGCGTCTGTTATCGTGCGTTAAGAATATGGGAACAAATAGACTGGCTTTCTTCAGTACTTGGGCTTGATAAAACTACCCGCAGAGTGTGTTCTATTTGCAGTTAAAAGGAACGTAATGCATATAGCTGCTCTGAAGTTGTTGTACGATGTAAGCGATAAGGCTTATCGCTTGAAAAACAACACTGAACTTTTGTATCGATAAAGAAAAAGAAGGCGCAATACAATCAGTCTATTTGCGGCTCAAACACTGATGTTTCGGTAGATTGCCATATTTTGGCTTGGTTTATGTTGGCTTTGGTACAAACAAGCTCGTTGCGAATGACGATAAAGCAACATTGTTTTAAAAGTCTCGATTAAATGGTGTAAGATGCAGCCTTTGCATCTATAAGAGACTCCTTCTGAAAGTAATTTTGTTGATGATAAACCGTGTTAATCGTGTTTTATCGTTAGTTATTTCCACAGCGACGATGATGTTGTCTTCAGATTCAATCAATTCCAATTATTTCCATTACAAAATAGTATTTTAACTATTTTCCTTTGGCTTTAGAATGGCCCTAAATGTCGTTTAATTTTTTAATCTAACTCTCCAATCAATTGAATGAGATAAATTTATTGTTCCACTCAAGCATGAGCTCAAGTAACGTTTATTTTTTTGGGCAGATGTTAATGATCGTCCGGAATGCTGAGACGCTGCTTCTTGGGAACACATTTTTCAAGTGGCTACAATCAGTCCCCAAGTTGCGTTTCCCCCTGTTTTTCTGTCAGATTGTAATGAGTAAAAAAAGAAGAAAATTTCACCGACTAGTGGATTTCTTGCCGCCCCGTGAGAGATGGTTGGGTTAATTTTGTTTTGCGTGTCTTAAACTATTTTCAGAACGCCGAAGAAAAATGCGACCATCAACCGAGGGGGATATGGGGGGGGACTTATTAACTCTTACTTGAAGAGAATGATTCGAATCATTCGCGTTTGTTGTTATTGTTTTTATAGCTTCCTTAGTATTTTCTTTCCCTTCAAACCGCCCGTTTTATAGCGTTTCGTGGCGCTTAATGAAGCATTTTTTTGAAAAACACATGGGTTTGCGTTCGTGTGTGTGTGTGTGTGTGTGTGTGTGTGTGTGTGTGTGTGTGTGTGTGTGTATTCGCCGGCACCACATGTGGTGTAAAATGCACAACAGAAAAACACAATCATTCACGCGTTTCACGCGATGTGCCTAATTTCATCATGCAATGATCATTATTTTGTGTTTTTACTTCATCTTAGCATTTCTTTCCCTCGCCTCGCGTGACGATGTAAGTGTGTGTGTGTGCCGAAAGATGCAGCGATGAAAAAAAAAAAGCAGCGACACCCTAATTTCCCACTCCATCCCGCGAACGAACAAACTTTCGCGAAAGGAACGAATCTTTGCGGCTTCTAACCGTGTAACGGTTGGCGTTTTTGTTTGCTTTCGAATGACCGGATATGAGGTGTCTCGGTGGGAGAA
>SIXB01000779.1:10231-38117 GCA_007018985.1 Anopheles bwambae
GGGGGGGGGGGGGGGGGGGGGGAATTCACATCCCTTAAGAGCCCAGCAACAGCATAGACACTTGCCACCTCCTAGAGGGCGGTGGGCACAATGACAATGGGGAAAGCACCTTTCTACCGGCACAGTTGTACTTTCCTTTGGTAGGGAAGGTTTTTTTTAACTA
The DNA here is from genome assembly GCA_007018985.1 of Anopheles bwambae. Taxonomy (NCBI): domain Eukaryota; kingdom Metazoa; phylum Arthropoda; class Insecta; order Diptera; family Culicidae; genus Anopheles; species Anopheles bwambae. Next base: position 10,395 of record SIXB01000779.1, read on the forward strand.
CTTGAAAAATTGCTGAAACGTTTGTAGCACAATCCAATCACAACCAAGAGAGCTTTTTCAATTATGTCGTGACGAGCGGTGTCTACGTTTTGATGTGAATAAAACGGGTTTTTGGGAATGTTCTATTTATTTCGTTTCAACTTAAATATAATGCAATAAACTAGTGATTTTTTTAATTATAAAATTCTATATTGTATGACACATAGAACTAAATCACAACCACAGACAAAGATAGACAGACAGACAACTCACGACTAATTCTTGATTCTTGTTGCAACTTAGAAAACATTGAAACAACAAAAACCAATGATAATTTTGTAATCAACCCAGTTCATTTGACAACGCAACGCGCAACTCTCAAATACCTCTTAAATCTATTCGGCTTATCAGGAACTTATACAGAATCCATACCGGTACTAGAACAGATCCTCTGCACACACCGGCCCCGTAGTTGATGCCGGAACCATAATGATCGCGAAGCAGATGTATCTATGGTAAAGAATGGATATGGTTATAGACCTTGAAAAAATAATCTCAAACCCACATCGGTCCTGGAATTCATACAATATCTTTAAAACTCCTCACACTGATCCCAAAATTACATCAATCCTGGAACTGATCTATTAGTGTTAGGTAAATCTGATTCAGATACATGAATCTGAATGAATCCTTTGAATGATTCGATAAATCTGAATCTCGTTTTGCAAAGCTTTATGAATCTCAAAGATTAATAAATCTCTAAATATTCATGAATCTCCAAAAAATCATGATTCTCGAAAGATTCATTAATTTTAAAAGATTCGTATGTCTCGAAAGATTAACGAATTTCTAGGGATTCATGAATCTTATGAGATTCGTACATCTCCAAAAATGCATACAGCTTGAACTTCTCATTATTCTTCTTTTTGAAGTAACAACCTACATGGTCATGCCAGCCTATACAGGCTTTCCAGATTTCTTGGCAAGTCCACGTAGCCGGATAGTACATTTTGCTACCGTGAGACGCTCCATGGGAGGCTTAAACCCACGACGGGCATTTTGTTTGGTGGGATCGCGCAAATTCTCTATTTTGACAATCATACATCTCTGAAGAATCATGAATCCCTGGAGATATATGAATTTTAATGGATTTATGAATCTTTGACGATTCATGAATCTTTGACGATTCATTTATCTTTCGAGATTCATAAATCCTTGGAGATTCATTAATCTTGAATGTCATGAATCATTGAAGAGTCGATTCTAGGTTCGAATCACTCATCACTCATCACTGAAGATTCATATGAATGAATCTCAAGGAAACAGTCAAGAAACCCAACACTAAAACCTATGTTAAGTCCTTTTTTAATTGTTTCTGAACTTTTTTTTTATGTTGAAAACTGATCCGTAGTAAACTTTACATTCTCTTCTGTCTCAATTATTTAACGGATCGTGTACCTATCCCTGTCTAGGGATACTGCCGATACGGTACCTCATATGATCCAGTAATTGGTTTCTTTTTAATACTGGTGAACAAAAAATACTCTCGACAGAGTAGTTTTTTAATCAGCGTTGAAATTTAGGTCCTCCAAGTGAACAAATAGTGACAAATGTGTAATCCATTAAACAAATATGTTTCAGTTAATCAATTGCTGGTATCATAACTACTCTTTTTTATTTAATTTTTGTAGCTTTTTTATACTTTATAATAATAGTAAGTCATGTACGTTACCCAAATTGAAAAGCAAACGATGTGATAATTGAAGCAAACATCACTTTTAGCACGTAGTCGCTCGAGTCTAGATTAGATATGCAACCCACATTCCACAGGGTGTGTGTGTGTCTTCCGAGCAGCTAACAATGTCGCTATTTAACCTCCATACCCGATCGTGTGTTGAAAGCCCATATATAGCCCAATCGATTGCATTCAACATGCATATATTATCAGCATGCAATACTCATTTTACAGCCCTTGTTAAGTAAATAACTGGCTGTATAACTGTTGTAGACAGAGTTAAAATATAAACATCAAAATATATTTAAAAAAACGACAGCAATATGCTTAATATGCTCTCCGCCAGACAGTTGTTAACGTTCTGAATGACTGAATGTAAGCAAACAAAGGCTTGTATCAAAAATAAATACACCTCCCCACTGTTCAGTAGCTTGCTGCACACACTCGAAACCGTTTCCGAATTTTGTGCAATGCAATATCATCAACCGCCGCTCTTCCGGGCTCGCCGGAGCGTCATCAATTCTGTTGAGTTTTATTATATTTAATCCATTGAACAGTGTGAGTGAAGAGGAACACGAGGGAGCGACCGTGTTGTGTGTGATATAGAGCTCATATCTAGAGGGACCTCAGACACACACACACACACACACACACACACACGAGTGAGTTTATTTGGGTTTCCGTTCGTTGCATATGTTCTTGTTTATTTTGCTGTCTTTTTATTATTATTGTAATGCTGTATGTTAACTGGATAATACACTTTGTTTTAATGTCTTAATGGCGAACGTCAACGTCAAGTTTGTATTTAAAAAATACCGGCTTGTTGCTGCAACATCTGGCAATTGCGTGCTGTTTGTTTACCCCCGAAGACAAAGGATACATGTGTGGCATGCTTACCGCACACGACGATGTTTGTTTGGGGCTTGGGGTTTGTCTGCTAAATACAGTTAATATAAACATAAATTATAATTTCATTACTTCAAAGAACGTTGTACCCGAATGAATATGATGAGTTTTGAGGCGAAAAACCCCCAAAAAAGCTCCAATACACATTCAAATGTTTGTGAAATTTGAATATAATTAATAGAATATAATTTTTATTTGATTTTAAATAATATAAAAAATAGATTTTCAACGATTTAAAAGGGTTTAAAATCCATAATCCTAAGAAGTTGATGGTCACTGACTACGATCTATTAACTTCGAGTTGGATTAATTTGTCTTCTCTTACACTCATTTGAGTGTCGTCGCCACCTTACCGTGTATGTGTATTGAAAACATATCAAAACAAGTGCAACCTTCCCTTCATCAACCAGAACGCATCGCTCCAGAACATGGCCACCCCTCAATCAGTCCCATTCGGCAGTACCGTTGTGTACCGTTGTGTGCATCCGTCGGCTGGCCTCAATTACCCATACCAGCATGTCACCAAGGTCGACCTTTCCGCCAAGAACTTGTCGCCTCGTATCGGGTAAAGGGGGTCGAATAAAAGGAAGGCATAAATTCCAATGGTTTAAAGAGCCCTCGGCCACCCCCCGCCCCCTCCGGTCGGCCAGTGAGTAGGTGAGGAAGTTAGCGTGTGTAATGAGCTGGAACGTGAAATATTAACCGTAACCTTTTTGCCTCTTTCGAACGAACTTATAAGTGAGAGAGAAAATGCACACACTCTCACTCACCCCTTCGCGATGAAGTGTTGAACGCGTGGCGTGCAAGGAATGCACCCTCTATCGATAGGAACCTAGAGGCGGGCACATTACATGTATACAAGCGTTGCATTTGGGGCGTATGGTTTCTTTCTTCTGCTGAAAGGTTACCATCAGTCGGTCGAGATAATGCAACCCCAGTAGCAACAGCCGGGGCTGTGCGGGTGAAACATGCAGTTTCATCGAGGGATTTTCTTCAGGCCCGAGCGTTGTGTTATATTTATGCTTCTCTCGCCTTTTGCAAATCTACAATCTCGCTTGACTGGCTCGTCAGCTGATAAACGGGGCTGAGCTGTCGGGGTGTCTCAGAAGTGTGATAATGGTAGAGTTATTGACAGTATTCAGCATTAAAATACTGCTCTAAGGTTTTTTTTTTAAATAAACCATATTGAAGAAAGAATTCAGTAAGAAGTTTGAGTTTAAATCACTTCACTAATGATCTGAAATACTTATTAGTGGCACTTTTTGATTTTACAGGGTTTTTCGAGCCATCTTAAGTAGGAGATTTGTTGTTTTTGTATTTTTGTATTTTATTTTTCCAAAATTATTCGGGAAATTGTGAATAAAATATATACTTGGACGCATTATCGGGAAAAAATCGGGAATTTGTGATAAAATATATACTTTAACTCATTATCTGTGTTATTCGAGTATCTATCCGGGCGAGGAGGAGTCCCGATGAGCTCGGATAAACGGCGCTCCCCTGTAAATAGACACCGTTTAAGCATTGTATGTATCGTTTGAAGCATACGTCATTTTATTTACTGAACTATGTGCCTTTGAACATTTGCACTAAAAGTTTACATTTAATTTTGCTTCTGTTTGACAGTTGTCTCAAGTGGGATGTTGTTTGTAAAGTGTGTAGCGCAGCTGTACTATTACAGTTCTTTCGGGGTCGGAAAATATAATTTACCACATTTTCTTTGTCGGTTTTAATTCTCGCAAGATGTTTTTCAACAATTGTCATATATTTGTGACAGTTGGGCTGTTGAAAAATATCTCGCTAGGTATTAAAACAGTGGAAACTGTAAACACAATTTTATTATTTTTAGCTCATACACTCCAATTGAATATGTTGGTACGTTATACTATGTTCCCGAAAATAGATATTTTTGATCAAAAACACAACAACCACGATACAGTCATGTTTTACACTGCTGAATCATATCGAAGTAATGGAAAAAATCATATAGGAATTTGAAAATTTGATTCGGGACACTACAAATATGATGCTACTCAGATAAAACATTAATTTCGTAAACAATAAACTATGCTGCACACTGCCGCACACACTTTCGGTCCACCCTGCAAAACAAGTTTAATTTGCGATTGTGAAATTGTGTGTTTCAACGTATCTACACAGCGATCGTTGGCAAGCAAATACGCTTGTAAGATCTACACACACAGCGCAAAAGAAAGTGAAACCCATTCAAATTTAAAGCGCCTACAATTGCGTTGGAGGTTAATGGGTTTGGAGAGAAGAAAGCAATGCTTTTCTTTTCAAACGATCTCTGCTCCATTTAATTGTTTCTCATTTGTTGAGGAAACGGATGTACTAATGATGAATATGCGGTTGTGCGCTTGAGAAAGTGAATGTATCAATGCTTTATTTGCGAAGAAAATAGCCTTTATTTACACCCGACCGGAAAGGCCTAATAATTACATTTTACAAACTCCCCGAGATGATGAGACATTTTTCCCACCAGATGGATTACTTTTGAAGGCGTCTACATCGACAAACGAGCTTGGAGTTTTCCTTCTGCCGCCAAGATAAGCTGCACGCATTATTGCACATTATCAGGTCGATTTGTTGGACTTCCCGGTGCAACATGTACCCAGAAAGTGCAATAGTCGTTGTCGTTGTATGGCTTTTTCTTAGGCATTCCTCCGCTCTTTCGAGGTGGATAATGGAATCCTTACAACAACCAACAAAAAATGCAACACTAATCTCTCACGAAACGGGCTCCTAATGCGTCCAAAAACCTGTCTCATAAACTAACCTGCTGCCTGTGTACGTCTTGCCCAACGTTTTGCACGAAATTTGTCAGAAGTAAATGGTCCAAATCCTTCTCCATCGAGTGCTTATTGGTATCGTTTTTCCAAAAGGTTGTTTGTTTTTTTACCGTTCGGTGTTGACATTTAGTGGTTGTAGCGTACACACCTGTGCGAGTTAACCTTCCCGAACGACGACGACAACGGCAACGATCGAACGCTACCACCACCACCACCACGGCACAATGGTATTTAATGATGCATGAAAACCATGTTGACGTTGCGCATCCGTTACAACAATGTGAACTCGCTACAAGAACTCACCGAAGGGACGGATGCACTTTGCCGCAAAGGGGAAAGAAGCGAGAAGCGGTACAACATAACACGCGGAAGAGTGGAGAAGATTTTAAAATAGACACAATCATAATTGATTTACCACTCGGTGATATGGTGAATGAATGCCGCAGAGACTAAGAGTAGCGTGGTTGGAATTGTGGGGGGTATGGTCTGGGCAATGCCTCTCGATGTGGTGGTCCCATAAAAGAAACACGCGTGCCCAATCACTCCCTGGTGAAGGTCTGAAGAATAGGTTAGAGTTGGGTTCAACGTCGACGGGGGGATACTTCTAATATCGCTCACGTTTGCCCTTAAGATAAAGCGTGATCCAAATTTATTACTCATTGCAGCTGGGGGGGGGGGGGCTAAGATGCAGAGGTTTATAAAGTAGAAAACATTAGCGATACGCGTTTTAATAGTGTGTTAGCATGTTTTCCGTTAGCTTTCGAAAAAAAAGGTTTCCAGTATCGTTGATGATGTTGTTCATGTCATTTGTTCGCTTAATTGATTGATATGGAAAGAGTAGATTTACAAGAAATTATAAATATTCGAACATTGGACTTTAATTCGACATTATATTTAAAAAAAAACAAGACTGTTATTAAGAAGATTTTTTAATATTAAAAATCAAATAATAGTCGAATTAAGTAAGAACTTCACCATTCAAGAGAAAAATAGTGTTATACAAATTCTTCAAGCGTTTATTGCTTTTCATGACAACGTTAAACCGTTCCATTTCTTCACTATGGATCCGTCGCAAAGAAATGCATCGCAGACTGTTGTGTGCGCTTGTGTTGATGCGCTTCTTCGACCATCTGAGGCAACGGTGAAATGTGCATCAATTTGATGCTTCAGCCTCAAATCCCAGCTGGTAGATTTGTTTTAACACGGAAAATCACTAGCCCATTTACTCTCAATTTACTTTGCCGCCGGCGCCAACGTTGTAGTGTGGAGCCTTCGCATACATAAATCATTAGAGGCTGGCAGATTGTGGTGATGCGTTAAGGAAGACGCCTTTAATCCAATCGTAGTGGCGTGAATCGTGGCCTCGTAGTGAGGCAATAGGTAAAATGAGTTTCATCTCCATTACATTATTTTAGTGATACTGAGTCAATCTTGGATATCTTCAGTCGATTTTTAAAAGATTAAAAGTAATATAAAACTTCATACTGCCGAGGACGGTCTCGTGGTACAGTCGTCAACTCGTACGACTTAACAACATCATGGGTTCACCGTCGTGGGTTGAAACCCCGATTGGACCATGCCCACATACGTAGGACTGTCTATGCTAATATAGTAATTAAACAAGACACTGAAAACCAAAGCCAAAGGGGTGTGCCATTAGTGGCACAGGATCGCGCAGACCTTGACTGACAACGGTTGTTGTGTCAAAGAATAAGAATAAGAGAAGAAGAAACTCCATATTGTGTTTAAATACACATAGAATATAGTTCAAATACATTTGTATGGGAGGAAAGTGATACAAAATATACATCCACTAGGAACTTACCTACTTCACTGAATGTAAATGAACAAACATCATGCTATAGTTGGCAACACTAACACTGCCTTATGAAAATGCATCCATACGACGAGTCTGTTCATTTTATCTGCTAAGCTTTACTAACCATTAAGCTCCATTTGATTTATTGAACAATGGACGCCTCAAACACATAACATTATATCAAAATAATACAATGTAAATTTTAGAAAATTATACTTCCATTCCATGAGGCTTGATTCAGCACCTATTGCAGTATTGTAGCTACCGATGTTGTCCCGTGGTCCCTTAAATACACCTTAGTCATGGAAAAAGTGCATTATAGGGTTTATCAGAAGTTCTCATAATTTTGGACACTTTCTTGGCCTCTTCTAATGGGAAATTGACTGTTTATGACGGGAAGTGTGGACAAATTCACTAGGAATTTCCGATGTGTCGGTCCAAAAAGGGAGCTGCAGAGTCCAATTCCCATAACATAAAGTTAATTTCCGTTAGGAAAAAGTGAAGAAAGTGTCTCAAAACCAAATTAAATTATCATGTTGCACTGTTTATTTTTGATTTACTAATAAACTCCTTGTTTTCCCTCCAAGTCGCCAATTATTGTCTCTAAGGCATTAATTCTTACCAGCTAATCTCAATTTTTGCCTTTCAAACACAAATCTTTGCCTCGTTGTCATCTTTTTTTTTGTCATAAAAACATACATTTTTGACTGCAGGTTAATTGCACTGTGTCTCATCCAGTCTCGTAATTAAGAAAATATTTAAAATTAATTAAACATCATAAATTGTATTCCGTTTTCAAGAGTTTCAATGCAATCCTCAATAAAAGCATACATTCTCAACTGCACATTCTACGCCGGGGCTGGCACAATTGCGTCTAAATTCTAGCCGGAGCTGGACGCGAGGTCGTTTTGTTTACAGTTTGAGGTTAAATCGCCGGTGCTGTGGACGCGGTTTACGATTACCACCACCAGCCACAACACAAAAACCCCCCGCACAGACGACGGAAGAGGTGGCGTGTTGCATTTCATCGATCGTGTTGCACTCCCCTCGGTTTGGGTGGTCTTTGCAGGTGACCTGCCTTCGTTCCATTCCCGCGAGCGGATGGAAAATGAGACACTGTTTTTACTTACCCCCGGAGTTGTGTTTGGAGGTATGTGGCGATCGGGCTCTAGAATGTCTAGTGTGTGAGTCAGCAGCGCGAGCGCGGTATGGAGTTCCATTCCTTCAAGTTGGACAAAATAAGCAACCACTTCCGCATATGTTCGTTCAGTCGCTGTTTGTTTATTAAAGGTTCGTCGCCAATGCGCATCCGGTGTTAATTGAACGATCTTCGAATTGGTTACTGTTCAGGGAGGATAGAGCTGGATGTGTCGATTCTTGTTGAACGCAATCGCTTTGGCTGCTGTTCGCAATTGTTTAAAGTGAAGTGTTACAACTTGTATTGAAATTATGAAATTTTATAACGTTATGTGATCATATACATAGTGTAAATTTACTCTGAATTCTCCACAAAAGACACTTTGAGTAATAAATTATATTCCTTAAGCAGTAATGGTTTTATCTGAGCTTTGGACTCCTATCTTCCCGCCATAGCCAACGAACAAACGAAATGGATTATTCGTTGTGTTTACTGTCTGCAGTCATAAATTCACATCACAAATGGAAACTAAAACAAACATTTCATATGTCCCTCGGACGCTGCTGCCATCTGCAACAAACGTAGACACACAGCGGATCTAAAAAGGACGGATCATTCTGGAGAAATTTAGTACCGAATTTAAAAGGCCGTCAGCGTTCTTGTGTGTATATATATATATCTACAAATGATGCGTTGTTTACCAAACAACGGCGAAGTTTGAATGAAATCTAGCTGGGTGGCGTTGGTCTTGTTTTAAAGTTTGACTATGATTTATAACGGTTCTTGGGAAACAAAGATAAATTTTAGGTTTTGTTTTGAGGTGGAAAATGTTGTGTGTTTAAAGATTTGTTTGATAAATGCTATGAGACAGCTTGAAAGGTGAAGCAATTGTAAGGTTTTAAGGCATAAGAATTGATACCTAACCACACAACACAGTGATCCCAACCGCGTTTCTTTGCGGATTGCATATTTATTTACCTTAAAATTACATCTCGCCGTTACTCTTCAGCGTCGAGCAACCCTCTATCAAACAATCTCTTTTATCCTTACCCTCTTCTGTTTATAGTTTTAACTTGAGACGCGTAAAATGTACTGCTCACTGTCACCGTCCGCCGCGAGCGTTATAATCCCTTAAAAACATAAATAATCCTACCGAATTGGAGAAAGCAACAGAAAAAGACATCTTAATGGCGAATTGGAAGGTATCGTAAGCCTCCCCACACCGGTACAGTTTGAGCAACTGCAGAATACCTTTGGCCGGATGGATCTATGCAGGTCTATCACTACTACTGTGCCGAAGTGAAAGGGAGTGAAACCTTTCTCCGCTCTGGTGCTACATAGCGGCAACCATATCCAATCACGATTTTGGCCGACCGCTGCGTTCTAATTCCACAATGCACAGCCAGCTAACATGGGCCAGAAGAACGCAACAGTACACGGTGGTACGAAATTGTGGTATCGGATTTTGATTTAATTTATAGGCAACGGGCAAAGAAATGCGCACAAACTCTCGATCCCCTTTTGCTCGATCTTAGGCGCGTTTCGGGTTAAAAGCGTGCAGCCGTTTAGCGAAGGTAGCGAGATCATCGATAGCAGGCAAAACACTCTAATGTGAAAGTGAGGATAAAAGTGCCTTTCTAAGAAGACGGGGACGCGAAAAGCGGTGAGTCTTCGGGCTAGGGATTCGTTTTGAAGGGAAGAACTTATGACGCAACGATGCAGTAGCGATCGGATCGTACACGACTGCGTCGTTCATAACTATTATTTGTGATGGATGGTTTGCTAACAAATTCGATCCATCCTCACCTCGCACTTACTCTCGAGAGAGATTCTTCGGGAATTTCAAATAACAGTGTTACTGTTTTCAATACCTGGTCTCGTACATTTTGTTTGAGAATTTATATGTTTATTTTGGTTATAGTTTGACTTACTTTTCACTGTTTACTTCATGTTTCTTTAATGTTATCAAATGTTTTATTTCATTTACAATCCCATAACCTGATTTTTTTAATAAGTCACTCTGGTAATTTATTTTTTGAGATCAAAATGAACTTGTTTTGTTTTTATTGGTTTCCTTTCTAGGATTTAAAATGATCATATCATTTACTACCCCTAGGATATCTTCAGTTGTTTGTAAATTGATGTGTGCAGTTTGCTTTTAATCTTTATATTAGTTCTTACTTTTCTACTGATATGTCCTTTTCTTAATAGCTCTTGTGTTAAGAACATATTGCCGCAGTATGTTTTCCCGAATGGTTGGGCTTTATCCAGATTATCTCTTCTTCTGAATAAGACTTTTTTTTAATAGTAAACAACTTTTTTAGTATGGAATAACGGCTTTGCCGTATTACTTAGTTAATACTTAACAATCATTTATGATTTTTATGTACAAATTCTTTGCAAGGTTTCAAAAATATTTTAGATTTGTTAACAAACAAAACATTTGATTGTTATGGATGGGTTATTACTTTTCGTTACGTTATCTTACTTAATGATCTTGATATCATTGGAATGTGTTGTATTTATATAAACATTAGACATCTTTAAAAATCTTTAAATCTTTCTCTATTCATTTGATGATCGTGATCGGGATGATGATCACGATCATCAAATGACTAGAGAAAGATTTAAAGATTGCGAAAAATCCTATTTTAACATTGATTTTGTATATTGAACAGCACCTAAGCACCCTTTATCGGCATCATTCAGGATACCCAGTTATTGTTGTCATGCATATGTCACAATGACGAACCTGTAATTTTGGATTTCCGTTTTGTGCTCGCTAGAATCTTCTGTATAAATTTTAAAAACATTTTTATGTTATGTGTTTTAATACGATAATACTACAGCAAGTTCTTTATCTAGAGAATGCTCTTTTCATTCATAAGTCGGAGTAATATCTGTTTCTCAGGACTTAATCAACTTCAACATTTTTGTTTCTTCGTATCTTTATTATACATTTCTAATCTATTTACCTCAAACAAAACGTTGGGGGTCATAAAAACACGATGTTTTAATAGCCCCACTCAGTTATTGATCGCATATTAACAACTCTTTATAATCACTTTGCGGCTAATAGCTGCGCGCGCTAAATGGTGGAGAAATTCCTGATGCGGTTTTTGTTCCTGTGAACGACCGTCGTTAAATTTAACATTTTACTAGCCACGAGAAAGAGGGCCACAAAACGCTTCGTAGTTGTGTGATCAGCTCAGCTATATATCTGCCTTAGCTTCTCTTCGCAACCTAAACCTCGGCATCTAACAAAGTAGATAAGATAAACGAATCTCTAGCCTACGTATCTGGCGTGGTGGCGGCTCTTCCGCAAGCGAAATGAGCACCGTTCTACCGAGAAGTAATAAAATCTCGTACACAACCCAAGCAAAGTAAAGAGCAGCTCCCCCCACCCAGGAATAATATGGGGTGGTGGTGTACACCCTATTAACGATCTTTCACTTCCCACTACTCACGCTGGATTCCCACCACACCACACAAAACGAGTCGGTTTGGTGGCGGCTGTGTTGAAAGAAAGTGTTCATACTGCCGAAGAGATTTTCCAGTAGTTTTTGCGCACAGTTCCGTTGATTTACTACGCGCTCGCGCATACCCAGCCAGTAGGTCTGCTGGTGCTGCTGCGGAACGGGTTCGTTCTCTAGTCGGCGGCAGACGCGTGCAAATGATTCCACCGCGCGCTGTGGCTGTGGTATGTCCGGATGCGCATCCCTTGTGTGTGCTCACTGGAGAGTATCATTTTAATAGCTGCTTTTTTGCCCTAGGGGGGAGCACACACACACACACACACACACACACAATATCGTTATGATGGTGAAAGATGAGGAATGCGTTTTCAAAATGGCCATGAGTAGTGTAGTCGAGGAAGTCCCCGGGAGGCGGCTGAAGCGTCGTGTTCGACTACCGATCAGCAAACGCGCGCGAGAGATGATCGCAGCAAGTGCATTTGCAGTGCAAAAACCGTGCAAACCGGGCCGGCTGTTTGCATCGGCAGCTTTGCATCTGCGAATCACGAGCACACGGATGTGTAAATATGCAAACAAATAAACATCTTTATGACATCAGCGTTAGCGAAGGTAGTTACGGATGACGGTGATGATGTACAGACAGGCAGAGGGTGAGGAGAATAAAAAATAAATATTCTGCTTTCATGTTACTGATCTTGGTGCTTGGCTTGATGTGTTAGAAAAGGTGTTAAAGATGCAGTTGTTTGCTGTAACGGTTGCGATGAGGTAATTTACGATCTTGCCATTCATCAAGACACGATATGAACTTTGTTACTGCATAATGAGCGCTGTTTGAAGTAGTTGTGGTTTTTCCAATTAGCCAATTTGTTATATTAACGTAAATTAATGTTAACAATGTATATTGGAAAAACGATCAATTGAAAACTACTTCGTCATTAAATCGTGATCTAGAGCACAGTATGTGTACGTTCTAAGAGTTAAAATACCGTAAAACACTAATCTGTGATATACTATTCCATCAAGAAAACAGTTTAAAATGTGCTGTTAATATTTCATTAGCTTTTTAAACGTAAATATTATATTTCTAATCCCGAGAACCATTCCTAGGTCTAATAAAGGGTTTCGAATCATATAAGGGAATAGTTCAATCACTTAGGGGAATGTTGCAAATCGATAGGGGAATGTTGCAAGCAAGCCGTGGAAGTTTGCAATCATATGAGGGGAGTGTTGCAATCGACTAGGGAAATTTTGCAAGCATACTGTAGAGTAGTGATGTGCTGTATGGAGCGCACCCACGACTCCGATCCGACTCCGACTATTGTTAGTTCGATTCCGACTCCGGCAAAATGGAACCAGTAGATCCGCCCGGAGTCGGAGTCGTTCTGAGTCGTTCGGAGTCGTCCGGAGTCGAACGACTCCGAACAACTCCGAACGACTCCGACTCCGGGCGACTCCGGGCGACTCCGGACGACTCCGGACGACTCCGAACGACTCCGAACGACTCCGAACGACTCCGAACGACTCCGAACGACTCCGGGTGACTCCGACTCCGGGCGACTCCGAACGACTCCGACGACTCCGGACGACTCCGGGCGACTCCGGAAAACTCCGACTCCGGGCGATTCCGGACGACTCCGGACGACTCCGGACGACTCCGGGCCTTTTCGGACGATTCCGAACGACTCCGGATATTGCAGCGCGGACCTACCTCCCGGAGTCGATTCCGAATTTATCGGAGTCGGATCGGAGTCGACTCCGGATTTTTGCCAACTTTACCCATCACTACTGTAGAGCTGTCATCAGATTGTTTGATCTTCTTTTATGTTGAATGTTTGTTTTTTAGCTTTTTTGTTAACCAATTTTTACGAACTCAAATTCATACAAAATCAAGGACTACTTACAATGTTGAAACATTAATTATATCTTTTGTCGTTTTCATGCAATGTTACTTATAGTCTATTCCCTTTTTAAAAATACTTGGCTTTTGATTTGTATTGTAATCTTGGAAGAAATGCTTGCTTTATAGTCTAAAAGGCTATAGGACTTACAAAGTGTTACAGAAAACTATGTTGACAGTAGCATGAAAAACACCTAAACCACACGTTCACCAATACTTCCTGTTGTAATGTAATTAATTCGGAGGTTCACATTCGATTGGAAAATTAATACATCAAACCCCTCCATTCAAAGACAATGTTATCGCACGCCTAGTGAAAAAGAAAAGGTAATAATCTTGTCTCAATCTAATACCTTTCTCAAAGCCGACCCCCAACCAACCAACATACCGATTTCGTTCTGCGGATTCTTTTACGCGGCCTTTCTATCGCCTCGGTCGGCCCATGCGCACTGCTGGGTGCGGTTGTTGCGTTCGAAAGGCGAAACTCCGAAATGAGATCAGTTCCCCTGTGCTGCGCCATTCCACACCGTTGCTGATTGCTTTCTAAGCAGAGGTTAGTCGCTTTTCGGAGGAGAGACTGGGTTGGGTTGGTTGGTATGCCACGATAATCTAGCCTTAGCTGCTTTACCATCACCCCCTGACCGAGGCGAATGCAGACCGTCGAGTTAGTCGGCGCATGATTGCCACAGGTTTTCTTTCCCTAATCACGCGTGCCATTCGCAGCCATTGCCAAAGCCGCGCCGTCGTTTCTGAACATGGTGCTTTTGCTTCTCCAACATGCCGATAGTCATTTGCTTTGCTCTAGCCGTCGTTATTGTCGTCGCGCGCAAAAGAGCACATTCCCCGCTCAACCTACTTAACGGGGCCACATTTTCGCTCGCATTCCCAGTTATCGGGACGGCGTAAAGATAAAGCCGTTGCGATGGGAGAGGCGTTTTCCACAATTTCTTCTTGACCAGCCGGTGTCTGTAACTCGGTGTTGTGCTGTGCAACGGTCATAAAGCAGCATTAAAGGCTACGTTGACGGCCGGGTGCAGACACAGGTGCAGGCTGCTCTATTTTGTCTGAAAGAGATTGGTAGATTATTCTGTGCGTTAACATTCTCATCTACTTCTCAGCACAAAATGGTCCAGATGGTGTATTCAAAAGCGGTATGTTGTTAATCTGTCATGATTTAGTGATGTGCTTTGTGAGTCTTTTTAAAGCGTGGCTAACTCACCTAATCACTTCTTATAAAGAGTTAACTCTATAATCGATTATTTTGCATCTTTCATTAATAATAATTTGACGTGGTGTAGGAAAAATCAGAGAAATAGCTGATTGTTCTACATGAGGTAACCGTGTTGTTCCTACAGTGAAGGACAAAATATATAGAAAAAATGATAATTTTTGGGAGTAAATACGTCTCAGTTTTCTGCTTTTTGTTCTGCCTTATGATACTACATTTTATTTTTTTACGATGCTCTTCATAGTCCAACTTTTTGATATTGGAATAGAGTCTCGTCAGGAATGAAATCCTTCTACTCATCTACAATTCTTTGTGGAATTAAATGTTTTGATTGTTCTTAAATTTATTTTTTCTAATTTAGTGTTTTAATTTTATTCTTTACGATATTTAATCTTTCAACTTCTCAGCAATTCTTTGTCGATTTGAATAATTCGACTTTTTTGCAATTCTTTGTGGAATTGATTATTTAGATTAAATTGCAATTCTATGCAAGAATGCTTCTATCTTCTCGTTAAGGTTGAAATTTTTGCTAAATGTTTACAGGGGTTTATCGAGTCATTTTTCAATGTAAAAATCATTTTCGCTTCCAATTAGCACTTCGTTCGTGTAGATGAATTGAAAGACTATTGTTTCGCAAATAGAACTTGTGACAACTGTTGAAAAAACGTCTCGCAAACGGTGAATAACGATGTTCACTTTGAAAGGTGTCTCGGGAAACCCTGTAATTAGGTAGACATTCTTAGAAAAGGAGCTATTAATTTTGTAGATATTTGTTACTATGTTGAACCGAATCGGTACTAAAATATTTATAGTGAACAACTCGAAATGAGTAAAATAAAATGAATGGCTTAGAATAATGATCCAATTTTTTCATACCCATCACTAGTCAAGATGGGAACATACATTTTAGAGCATAAAAACTAGAATTGGATTTGTCATTTTGTGTTTTTTAGTACATTCATTTGCTGCGTTCGAATAAAAGGGATTTGAATAACGCTTGATCGTATCAACGACACGTGATTTTAATGTGTAGGGTCGCAGTGTGAACTCGATATTGTAATTTTTAATTCAAATATATGTCACCAAAAAAAATCAACCTTCTTATATATGACAAACTGAAACTTCAGCAACTCTGCGCCGTAAAATGGTTCCATATGTTTCATTGTATAATACGGGTACGTCAGCGGGACACCGTTCTTCCCATGCTGGCAGACGCGGAAACACACAGAGACGAGGCTTAACGGCGGATGTGCATGTGTGTTGGAACAGTCGACAACAGTCCTGCTACAGCTTAAATTGAAAAATAACCGTTTACGGTCATCATCTCATTTTCATCTTGTTCGTACTTCGTTATTTCATTTATGTGCTTGCATTTTACCGTACCGTGCTGCGCACATAGTGTACAAAAAGTATGCGAAGCAGATAAAGCAGTTAAGCTTGGAGCATGGTTTTGTTTTGAGCTCTCCCGCATGATTGAAGCTGTCTCCGAGCCGTTTGTAGCCGTAACGCGCACAACATGCGTGAATGAACAATTATGCCCGCGAGAAGTGATTTGCATGCGCCATCACACCAGTCCGATCGCTGCTTCCCTAGTTTTTCGCGATGCTTTTTTAATCAGCTGTACGTCTGATGAAGCGGGAAGGGGAGGACAACCTGCCGCGGGTATTCAATTAGCATAATCATCTACTTCCACCCCGCTCGATTGGGTTTATGTTTTGCTCTGTACTGCTTGCCTGCTGCCCTCAGTCGTCGTCAACTGCAACTTTATGCTTTAGTGCTCGGAAAGTACTGCCGCGTGAGGTGATCGACGGCCTAGATTTGGTTCGTTTATATTGCTGCTGTGCTGTGATGCTGCGTTTATGACGGTGAGGTGTACACGATCACGATCCGGAGTAACATCCGGCTTTAGGGCTGAGCTAAGCGAGAGAGAGAGAGAGAGCGATTGTTGTGCGGGGCACTGCAAAATTATTAACTGCCCAAGTTTAGACATCAAAACGCCGTACGAGGACCGTGTCATGGGATGTATGTTTTGTGGGGCGAGCGTTGTTTTCCCATGGCGAAGAAAACAGATATCCAACTCGCTTGGATCGCCACTTCGATCGATCGCTTTTGCGCAAATTTTCTATTTACTTTTTCCCTTGTCTTTCTATCTCTTTTCCAGGTTTAGTACGTAGCAGCCAGGCACGTTCGTAGGAATATGTAGGACGAAAACGTGCCCCACAATCATCAACATCCGGCGGTGGCAATTTCACTGCACAACGAGACTTCAGACGGGGGGGGAGAGAGAGAGAGAGCAAGCAGTACGCAGAGGGAAATTAGATTTGCAGCTAACAACGAGAAAGGGAGAGAAAGAAGAGAGTGAGAGTATCATTAAAACGCCCCGGGATCTAGCTCCCGGTGTGGACGGAACCGCTTCCTGTGAAAACACAAAACTCGACCCTTGTGTGGTGATTTGGTAACCGAGAGCCGCAAACATCATCATGCCGCTTCCGAAGCGCCTGGTGCAGCCGGTGTTCGTGGCACGGTCGGTGTACGTGCGCGAGGAGCTGCCGGCGGAGCTGGAAACGGTCACCAACACGACGCTGACGAATATCGTGCGCCAGCTGTCCTCCCTGTCCAAACACGCGGAGGATCTGTTCGGTGAGTTGGCGCGGGATGCGGGTGGGCTGGCGGAACGCGCCAACTCGCTGCAGGCGCGCATCGATCGGCTCGCGATAAAGGTCACGCAGCTGGACAGCACCGTCGAGGAGGTGTCGCTGCAGGACATCCAGATGAAGAAGGCGTTCAAGAGTGCCACCATGTTCGACCAGCAGATCTTCTCCCGGGCGACCATGCCCTCGGCAATGCTGGAGGTGTATAAGGTGCGGATCGTCGGCTATTGATTTTTAAAGGAAAAAAACTGGAATATTTTATACTAATTTGTTTCTGTTTTTTTGTTTGCCTTCCAGACTTGCGACAAACCACCCCCGCTGGACAAGCTCAACTGCTACCGGGACGATGGCAAGGACGGGCTGAAGTTCTACACCGATCCGAACTACTTCTTCGAGCTGTGGCGGCAGGAGATGCTGAAGGACACGGAGCGCGTGATGCACGATCGCGGCAAGAAGGTGCACAAACCGCGGGCGGACGGTGGCGCCGACGGGGGCGGCCGGCAGAAGAAGCGGCCCCGCGCGCCGCACAACACGCGCGAGAAGCAGCGCCAGCGGGCGATCGGCCATGGCGAGACGCTGATGCCGAACAACGTCATCTACCGGACGCCGAACGCGATCATCGGCTCGCAGGAGGAGGCAATCTACAACAGTGCGATGGCGGCGGCCG
The DNA here is from genome assembly GCA_007018985.1 of Anopheles bwambae. NCBI lineage: Eukaryota > Metazoa > Arthropoda > Insecta > Diptera > Culicidae > Anopheles > Anopheles bwambae. The sequence goes on from SIXB01000779.1 coordinate 28,701, forward strand.
GCGGTGGTGGCAGTATGATATACGATTCCCGCTCCTCCTCGGCGATGGGTGGCAGCAGCAGTGGCGGCGGCGGTGCCGCCCGTCCCAACTCGATCGAGCTGCGGCGAAGCTACCAGCAGCCGAACGAAATGGTAGACGGTGGGGGCTATGCGCCACCGTCCCCGGGCGGCGGCTACCACCAGCAGATGGCCGTCCAGATGCAGCAGGGCGGTGGAGTGTATCAGCAGCAGCCCATCTACGACCAGTACGGCAACCCGTCGGCCATGTACGGCGCGGGCACGAACCAAATGTCGCAGGAAAGTTTGTACGCGCCGGGGACGCCTTCGCGGTCGAAATCGCGCCCATCGCAGCCACCGCCGGCACCGCCCTCGTCCGGCAGCGGGGGCGGCACACCGAACGCCTCGAACGCCAACACGCCCACGCGCAGCCGCAGCCTGTCGACCGGGCGGGACAATCTGCCACCGCCGCCACCGATCCCGGAGGGTCTGCAGTCGCCGCCGCACGGCATGAGCAACGGGGGCACGAGCGTCGCCGCCAAGCTGCTGCTGAACCGGTCCGGTTCGCGGGCCGGATCACCGCAGCTGGGCATGACTGGCGGCCCGCAGCAGCAGCAGCAGCAACACCAGCAACAGCAGCAGCAGCAACAACAGCCCCAACACCACCACCAACAGCAAGTGGTCGTGCAGTCGATGATGGACCAGAACCAGATTGCGCTCGCGCAGCTGAACCAGCAAATCAACAATCTGAACAATCTCAACATGCAGCTGAACCAGATGTCGATGAACGATCTGCCGCCGCCGCCACCGATCCCGGAACAGGTAAGTTTGGCTCGGGGGTTCTCTGGGGGGAGCTGGTAGTAGCCTGGTCTACGATTGCGGCTTTGCGGGTGATCGAACGGTGGCAAACTCCGAACAAATACGAATGGGTTCCGAGCACACACACAAAGCGCCTAATGAGGCTTTCAAATTACAGCCCAAAGCTCTCTTTCATAGCTCTGTCTTCGTGCGACTACTCTCCCCATCCTCTTCTGAGTGAATTCATTAGGCTTTTGCGGTAAGGTGAGTCGTTTTGCGAGCAATTAGGTTCCAAAACAAAAAAGGAACGAATCCGTCTGTCTGCCTAAACGTGTCTCTTTGTGTCAACCAAGTTCATTTGCTAATTCTATTAAAAGTTTTGTGTCCGAAGTTGCTGTTGAGAAGTCACTAAATCGTTGTTTATTGTAAACTTGGTAATTACTGCGCTATTTTCATGTCATTGTTGCTCAAAACGACTAAAGAAGGTGTTCAATCTGTTCCATCACATTACAGGGTTTCCCACGATTTATTGCTTGGTTACCATTTTTTGTTTTTTGGATGCTTCCCATATTGTTTTGGTTAGGTTCTGGGCGTTTTCCATAAATTTTTGGTTCAATTTTATTGATGACCAATAAATTGTGGGAACGAACCAAAAATGTATGGGATACGATTAAAAAATTAGATATGGGTTTTCCAGATCGCACCCACGGTTCCGCTCCGGTTCTGGCAAGGTTGTTTCCGATTTCAATTCCAGAGAAATGGAATCGCTAGCTCCGCCGGAATCGTAAGAATCGTCCTAAACCGTCCGGAATCGCCTTGAATCATCCGGAATGGTCCGGAGTCGTCTGGAATCGTCCGGAATCATCGGAATCGTTCAGAATCGTCCGGAATAATCGGAATCGTTCAGGATCATCTGGAATCGTACGAAATCGTCCAAAATCTTAGTCGACCGATATTTGTAAATGTGCGTAAGACTTCAACAAAATGCCCATTATAGGTTCGAATCCTGAATGGATCGAGCCTAGATGAGATGGACAATGGATACAACAATAAGGCACAGTTAGATTAATTCGATCACATAATGATAAGTGTAAGCCGGTCTCGTGGTACAGTCTTCATCTCGTACGACTTAACAATATGCCCGTCATAGGTTCAAGCCCTAAATAGACCGTGGCGCCTTACGTAGGACTTTTAATCGCCCGCTATTAATCTGCAACAAAACAACGAAAAAATACAAAGAAAAATGATCCGGTTTCATTTCAGAAACTGCAATGGAGTAATCGGAGTTTACTACTGCCACCCTACTGATCGCCTCAAAACACTTGTGAACACTCTATAACGGGAAAGTCCTTTTATTTCCAGTACTAAGAGGGTGTATCAACGCTCCCAACTTTTTTGGGAGGCCATATTTGCCAGAAGTGCGTAAAACGCAATGACGTAGATAGTGAAAAATATATTAAATGTATTATCGCACATTAACAAACATCGGTCGACTACGGTTCTGCACGATTCCGAGCAATTCCGGACGATTCCGGACGTTTCCGGACGATTCCAGACCGTTCCGGCGTGAGTGATGGAACCTACCCTTTGGAACTGGTTCCGAAATTTGATGAAACCGTCCGGACCCAGTTCCGCTTTTATGTGAATTTTGACCAACTCTAGAATAAATCGCGAGACGAGCCCAAACTAAAATGGGAACCAATCGATAAATCGTGGGAAACCCTGTATTACTCTTGCTCGAACGAGTCAGGTCATCGATACGTCAGTGTTTCCCTTGCAAACCCTCACCCACCGTTTGGTCTATGTGATGCATTCAGATGCAAGTTCTGTGCAATATTTTCAGTGAATAATGCGTGATTGTTATTTTCTGTTGTAAATTAAAGCATTCCCTCTACCTTTGCTAACCTTTCCTGTTTTTTTTTTTTTGCTCCAATATTTTAGCTATCGCCCAAACAATCGCCTCCAAATGTGGCACCTCCGCCTCCTCCACCGCCACCGCCAATGCTGGATGGACCGCTAAGCCCGTCGAAGGCACCGGTCGCGAACGGTGATCTGTACAACATGCCCAAGATGCACCAGCTGAAGAAGATTCCACCCCAGGAGAAGATAACCTACGATGATCCGCGCAGCGATTTAATGAAGGCCATCAGGGATGGTACGTTTCGCAACACCATCGAGCCTCCGTGCCCCCTCCCTCAAATGGCTAATCAATTTTATGTTCTGTTTTCTTCTCTCCCCATAAAGGTATCAAACTGCGCAAGGTGGAGAAACAAAACCACGAGGCGAAGGAGAACGATCGCAACAAGGGCCTGCACGATGTGGCCTCCATCCTTGCCCGTCGCGTCGCCATCGAGCTGTCCGAGTCGGAGTCGTCCGAAAGCGACGACGACAGCGAGGGCTGGCAGGAAACGAACGAAACGTCCGCATGACATCAGGAGAGCGTGGCGGCGGGCGGCGGTGGCAAGAAGAAGTGAAACAAGGTGTAGCGCCTCTTTCGATAGAGCGCTTCCTTCTCCTGCCCTCATTCTCCCCGCATGTCGCGTCTGCTGCTGTAGTGGTGGTTGAAGCGATATAATCGCTATTTCAACTACTGCTGCTGGGCGTGTGGAAGTGGTTGTGGTGAAAAAAAAAACAAGGAACCCCAGGCAAAGGGATCGCTCGAAACGGAAGGAGGACAACAAAGACGGGTTTTTGTTTTCGCGACATTTTGATGCGCCCCATGATGCAGTGTATTTATTTTGAAGGCACAACCCACTCACCACTACCAACGTGGTGGGGCGTAATCAAGCAATTTGATTTCCCTGTCGGTGGTTGGGACGGTCTCTAAAGAAATGATCGCGAAATGATGTAGGAAGACACATTTATATTCGAGATTATATTAATAATAGGTTGTATTTAGCGCCAGGCGGAGTGGGTAAACGAAAAGCCAAGGCGATTGTATCGATTAAGTTCTGATGTTAAGTTGTACAAAGATAGTTTTCCACTATTTATACACACGCGAGAGAAGAAGAAGCCGCTGACCCAAACAAAATATGGGAGGGAAAAGGTGAGGTAATGTGGTTACCACCCGGTCACACAATGATCGCAGGGAGGCGAGAGAAATGGAGGAGCAAGGTCTCACTCACACTCTTACTTTGTTGCGGATACATACTGAACATTCTTGTATAGATTATTTTGTTTTCTTTTGTTTTAGAATGTCCCATTTTTTTCCCCCCGAACATGATTAACTCTATGCTACGAGGAAGGCAAAAGCTGGGCATGTATGTGTCTCACAGACACTACCGTAGCGTAGGATCATTTAAGAAAAACAAACACTTACTGGCGCATACACAAGTAGAAAAATGCTGCCGCCGACGTTCCTGCTGGTGCGGGACGAAACGTTGCAAACACACACAAGCACAGGTGTGCACTCACACAAAGAAGGAGACAACAAATTATACACGTAAAAGAAAGGGACAACTTTGTAAACGTAGCCGTACACCAATGTAGTTCTGTAAGCAGTTAGACGACAAGAAGATGCAAACGAAAATGCCAAACAGAGAATGGGGAGAGTGCGAAACGACGAGTGCGATGGAGGGAACGAAGATAGAGAGGTAAAGCATTTTTTCTGTTTATTGTTATCCTTAAATGAGATAACGATCCATCATTCTGGGGGGAGGGGGGGATAATGAATGAATACATTCAAGCAAAAGCTGTTGCAAAAAGCGTAACAAAATAATCAAATCAAATGGGAAAGTATAATTAACATCTTTCCAATTGTAAAGCTCGCATTTAATGACCCCAAAATTAGTGGCATTAGTCTGGCCCGCGTCTAGATCAGGCACTTTAGGCAAGCCTATCTCTCTCTCTCACTGGCTAGTGATTGTAATGTGGAGCTAGTTCTCTGGGGACATTTACTTTCTAAAAAGCTCGATGAAAATGAGTTTCATCCATTTTTTTGCTTTATCTGTTATCTTTCGGTCGAGTGTTCTCTTTTGTTGGTGCAGTCACAGCCGTCGCTGTTTCCGTTTTCGGTAAAAGAAAAACAATATTCCTACTGTCACAGTCAAACCACACTAAACACAACGATTTAAATGCGCTTTATTTAGCTTATATGTAAAAGAAGAAGAATGAAAAAAATACACATTTATTTCCTGATACAAAACAAGAGCATAAGAAAAGAAAACGAGGAAATTATTATGCAACACAAAAAAGACATTAAAATTAAAATAGCTAAAAATAGAACAAGCTGGCAAAACAGAATTTGCTGAAACCGCTGTGTGTAGTGCTGTAGTGTGAGGCAAAGGTAACACAATTTCCGCTTGCTGCTGCCCCTTGCCCGTAGATATTGTTTCATTAGTGAACAAAACTTAAAGAACTATTTAAGAATAGTCAACAAAACGCAAAACAAAACAAACCAGACAAACCAAAATCGCTCAAAACACTGTGCATGTGCATTGTTAGGTCAGCTTTAAAGTGTGTGTTTTTTTTTATTATTTCCCTTCATGAAAACAGTTTTCTGAACTAATTGTGTATGCTATTATTGAAAAAAAAAAATACTTCTTCTTCCTAATCTTTTTCTACTTCTTCTTCATTATCGTGTGCTGCTTGAGCTTCTATTCGGCCAACCCGTGTACTACCAGTGTGTAATGTTAAATTAATTTAAATTAATATGAAATGCTCAAAGTTTTCCCTTCACAAACCTAAAAAGCTCACATTTTGTAGGTCTAAAATGCTTAAGCAAATCAAACGCTCTTTCGCTATTGCTATTATTCGGTAAATGCTCAGCAAAGTTTTTTTCCTTCCTGGAGCTTTACAGCTTTTATCTTGCTTATTGGAAACTTCTTACTGGAATTCAAAACATCAATTAGAAAACGTAAAAAAAAGCAAAAATCCTTATATGAAGGCAAATTCTTATCGCGATTCTTATTTCCAGTGCAGCAATGTTGCTACCCATCAGGACAGCAGCTTGGTGATGAGCCAAGAGCAGAAAAACCAAATTTCAGGATCGAACCGAACAGGGACAGAGGATGCAAAAGGATCATCGACAGCTAGATTAGATCTCTTCTACGCTCGAATGCAATTGCAACCCAAATAGCCAAAACAGAGTAATCATTCGATCAAAGTCATTGAAAAGATTAGTAAAAAAAAACAGCAGTACTACAAATAACACACACAATATAAAGCGAATACTATACATATAAATAGATAGTTAACCAAGTAATACAGCAAAACCAACCAATATCTTCCTTTGTACGTGGGTCGCTTGTTGCAGCAACGCCCAACAGTCGTGCATAAAAAAACAAATGCAAACTGCAACAAACCAGAAAACCATTACAATTTAATAAATGTAAGCTAGCGTGGCAGAAACAATATAGAATGCGCGCACACCAACCTGTGTGCGCGTTGCTGACAGGGGGTTTGTTTGTGTGGGGGCAGTTACACGCCTTTGATATTAGGGAAACAAAAGGGACGGTCACAGACAGTGGGGGTGAATGTTTCATAAATAACTAAATGCAAACAGTGAGCAAATACTCCTCGAAGGAAGTGGTGTGTGTGTGTGTATGTAGCATTTATCGCGCATTGGACGGACGCGCATGATAAAAACGGCGCGAGAAGAAAGGGGGAGTGCTAGTCGTGAAGAAGGTAAACTTTTCACCACCAAACGCGTTAATGCGCAAACCACTGCACTCTGTTCAAAATTGTAGAGTGGTGGAAGTAAGCAAATAAGCAACAAGTTGATTGGTTTCTGCATTAAGCTTTAGTCGTTCATGGTTTATGAAAAATATAGACAACTAGTAGAGAGCAGCAAACCAGATGAAGATGGTAATGAACTGTGTAAAATTGTACACAAGTGCGGTGGGGAGGGAATTTTTAGGAACTTTCCCCCATCCGGTGTATGTATAAAAACAAATGACGAAAGAAGTCACACAACGTTTTCTCACACGGAAGTTATTTTATATTTTGTTTCCTTTGTTATTAAAGTTTAAGTTACTGAAGCCTCTCCTGATCCTATCGTTGTATGTGTGTGTGTGGCTTTCCTTTCCCCTTTTTGTTTCGTGCGAAAAGTCCTTTCTTTTTGTACGTGTATTATAATTTCTTTATACATAAAAAGGTTAAAAAGGCAGAAAAAGGAAACACACATTGTTTGTTTTTTTTGTAATGAAATGTGAAGCATAGTAGAAATTGCTTAACCAGGCAATAAAGGAGGAGAGCGTTTCCAATAACATTAAAAAGTAAAGCCAGAAAATAGTGGAACCAGAAACAAAATACACAACCACCACTTGGAACATGGTAATTAGACAAACTAATCGAAGAAATAAAGTGAAACTTGCAAGAAAAAAAGTGTATGAACAAGTAGTCCCATTAGTACCTAAACGCATTGTTCTCTTTTACAGATAAGAAAGATTCACAGATTGAAAGCAACAAAAGCGGCACATGAAGCCAGTCGACATACATCGTCCAACAAGATCTGGAACGGAAATGAATGAATCTGTCGTGTTGCGCGCACACGCATCCGTCGTGTAATTGCGCACATTGTTTATGTAAGTGTGCGGTTGTTGAATAGGTCAGTAATGCGCATAGACTGGACCGGACCCCAGGACCAGGGCATGCTATCAAAACTAATGCGCTAAATAACGTGCCTGCTCGAGCAAGTGGGCGCGCGCAAGCCTTATCAGCGGCGCACACGCGAGCGCTCTAAGCGCAAAACAGTGTGTTCTCTATAATATCAAAACACCAAGGCCTCACGAGCCACGATCTTGACACGAAAGACACAAGTGTTTTGTTGTGTCGATGGAGTTTGCGATTTAGGACTAACCATAAACCCCACATCTCGTTCTATGATGTTTAAATTGCGCAGCATATTCTCGACAAATAGACACACGGGCGCGGAATTTGACCCCTTCTGTTACGTAGCAGTATAATACCCCTAACTACGAACGAGGATGTTTCTTCTTGTTCAGTACAATAGAAAAAAAGAATGATTCCTTCATCGGCAGACCGGATAACACAGAAGTGAAGCGAATGGGGAAGGAAAACAGCACAGCAAAAACGTTATTCAAAAACGTCTATGCTTTGGCCAAGGGAGTGATTAGATGACGAAGGAGTAGTAACCTATCCTGGTTATTTACTCTTACTCGTAAATGTGTGAAATTATTGTTTACAAAGCCGTTGATGCTTCAGGTTCATGAGCAATGATTCAGTTTCCTGTTTTGTTGGACTAAACAGTGGAAGTTTCCAATATGCGCAACGGGTTTCCCAAAGGTGTAGAGTGTCCAGTTCTTGTTGGCGTCATACGTGCTCAAAACAAACACATTACTTAGAAAAAGAAACAATCGAGAAAAAGCAGTCAACGTCCGCCGTAGAGCAGCAAAAAAAAACAATTTTCTGGCTCCAGAGAGGATCGAACTCACGACCTTCGCGTTATTAGCACGACGCTCTAACCAGCTGAGCTATGGAGCCGCTTGCACGCAAGGGCCGATACAACGCAATACAAATCAGCACAGCAGATCACACTTGCAATACCCTCGGAGCTTAGTAAAAATACCCAAACGCATGCGCACTTACACCAAAGTGCCCCGTTTTGCTCATATTTGTATATCAGGCATGATGACGTTGCTTCGGGACTATCTTTAAATTGATAAAGTGTTGTAAAAAAACCCCAAAACCGAGGGGATTTTACACGCTGTTTCTCTTCCTACGTCTCCGTGACTCAAAACCCGATTTGCAGTGTTTTTGTTTTGCACGTTTTGTTTTTGATTATCATTTGTTTTGGTTACATTTCCTTATCGCTCTCTGTGTTTAGCTAGTTTGTTTTTGTTCGTGCTTGGTTTTATTGCCCTTTTTTAAACTTAACAAAGTATTAGCTTGTATAGTTTAACATTTTCTTACTTCTTGTGTTCATTATGAGTTTTTTTTATTTTTACAAATTTTCCTTTCTATATTAATTTTAGCGTAAAACTATAAAAAATCAGTGAAAGAAAATTGAGAATAATTTTTTTTAACTGCCTCAACATACAGAAGTCGGCCAAAACTACCGATAACAGCAAAAAAGTCATGCACCTTATTTGGTCGTGCAATTAACTATCCAACATTATGCATGATCATTTTCATCCTACAAATTGCTTCACCATCACACATTAGTTGCACCTTTGCCTGTGGGGCGTAGCTGCGTGCCACCGACCACCGATTCCCTTTTAGCGCACACAAGAGCCGACCCTTTAAGAGCATTGTCCCCCGACCACCTTCTTCCCGTTATGACCCGTTGGCCTTCGGAGCGGTCGGATCGGTGGGACAAAATCGCATACCATCCATCCATAGGCACAAGGACTTGAGGTCGATAATTTTAACTACTGATCACGATGCAACAACTCCTTTAATGGTAAGCAGAAAAAAGAGCTCAAGAATCATTCTTACGCAGAGATCCCTGGGGATGACTTGGCGCTCTTGCTGGGTCCTCATTGTAGGAGGCAACTTCCGCATAAGCTGAATGGTAACATGAGCAGAATATAGATTTAAAAATCTCCCTTTTTTCGTGATGGTGGAAGGATCTCAAAAGAGCTTTTGGTTTTTTTTACATAGAAAAGCTTATCCCTTGTTTATAAGACGGAAGTCTAACTTCCGTTATGCTACTGTGAAGATA
>SIXB01000779.1:38217-55264 GCA_007018985.1 Anopheles bwambae
GGGAGAGCTCAAGAGCACTGTAATGATGATTTTATCTGGTGTTGCGATTGCATCATTTCAGCGCACACCTCGAACCTCGAGCCTGAGATGAAGGAAGGAAATGTCGTGTCGCTGTGCCTGTCTACACTCCAGCGCTATCAGATACCCAGAGCTCTAGCTCTGCATGCATCGCACTACTTAGACATTCATGCACCTTGCACCAAGCTGCTGCTGCTACTGTAAGGTGTATGAATACGTAGGAAAGAAATATAAAAAAAAAAAACAGAAGCTGTGAGTTGGATGAGATGGAAGGGTGGCGTCGGTAGCACATTGACCATTCCGGGAGGAAGCACAGTATCCCCGAGCCGAGCGGCAAGTAAAAATGGGGGAGTTGGAAGGGACTTGACTTGACAACTTTACTGCTGGAATCGTTTCATCAGGTTCAAGTCGGGCCAGAACCCGTTCGACGCACTTTTCGTATTAGCGTAATTACGAGTTGAAGTGTTTGTAGGAAGAATCGTGTCATTTAGCAAGGAATATTGTTGTTTTTTGTTTTAAATAACGATTTTAATATTATGAAGAAATCCAACAAACATCAAATTTTTGTTAATAAATTGAACTATAAAAAAATGAAAAATTAATAAGACAATAATCAAAAACAAATAAATAACGAAAAACTACATAAAGAAGCATAAGGGTTTAAATTAATTAAACAAGTACTAAAGAAAACAAATAAAAAATAGGAAAATGTGCATAAACTAAACTAAAACTTCTAAAACTTAATATAAAATAAATTAAAACAAAAACTTTTAAGAAAATAGAACGAAACTCAAACAAAAACAAACCCAATTCCAACAACTTATAAACTGATCAACTCGCATAATCACTGCAGCGAATGCGTCCCGGAGATTGCCGATTGTCTGCCCGTGCCTCACCACTGATAATACAGAGGCGAAACGGAAACCGACGGCCTTGGTTGTGCCAAAGACCGATAATTGCTGCTGCATCTCGGTGGTGCCGCCCCGCGTGACGAATTGCACGAGACGGGTGCATGAGAATGCGAGAACAAGAACAGCTAAAGGGGCAGTGCACGGTGGTGGTGATGGTGATGGTGGTAGTAATAATGATAGTACACACCTTTCCTTTCCACCCTTTCAGTAGTTTTTACCCCCTTTTTACTCCCGAAGGAGCATGTGATCTTTGACCGGTTTTGCGCAACTCTACGCGCGGCGAAGGCTGTAGTATTGGGGCTGGTGCTCCCGTTTCCTTCCTTTCTAGTTCTCCCGCCGGTACGCTCCAATACCACACGATGGAGGAGACGATGATGCACATCTGATTGACGGGATTGGGTTTTTGACGGATAGATCGACCCTTATACGCCCCGGGGACGTGGACAGTGTGTGTGATAACGTGCGCGCGCGCCACCCTTAACCCCTTTAACCTAAAAAATCGCAATATTTCCACTCCAAATGCAATCTAATGTGCAAAGAAAGGGACGCTTTTGAACGCTCGAAGTGTGATCTTCGCTTTCCTTTCCTTGGTCCGCATTGGCCGTTGCCGTCCTCATGTTGCGTCATCTAATGCGGAAGAGAGTGCGCGAACGGGCAGCATTTCGCAGTATCGCGCATAGCAATAAGGCCTAAATGGGTGGAAAACTCACACTCGGAACAAGCGGCCGATGGAAATCTTCGCACGCACCTGCCTTCATTGCCGGTTGCTGCTACCGCGGGCGAGGGGAAGGTGCTGCCTCCGTACGAAACCGCGGGGAAACGAATTGCCGTGCGAGCGTGCGAATGAACGTCGAAATGCACTTACTGAATGCACTTTATTTTTATTTATTTTTTGTGGAAACACTTTCGATCTCTTTCGTGTTTGTTTTTGTTGAAGATTATTGTTAAATAAAGCGTGGTTTTAGGTAATTGCACATAATTAAGCTTTACGGCGGAAGAGCTTAAAATGTATAAACATCAACATTTGAAACATCAACATAAAGTGTGTAATATTTTTTTAAGCAATCGGTTGATCTGTTGATAAATTTTGATGATAAAACATATTTATAATAATTGTGACTATTTCATTCGAACTATAAACCTCTGATGCTGTTGCCTCTTTTCATAAAACGCTTCCGGGTTTCATTGTAACATACAGAATGGACTGATCGATTGGCTGATTGATGCAGGTTGATCGACAACCTTTTAACTTCACGGAGGCGGAATGAAGAGTCGCAACTCATGTTAAGATTATTAGCGAGGTAAATGCATCAATTTCGAACAATATTCTGACGTACTATTTAGTTTTTAATTAAGCAGTTCATTGTACGATTTGTATGATTATATGCACTTTTTCAATAGCGTTTAGCCTTTCAAAAACACTTAGGAATTGTTTGATAAATCCCAAGTAATCTGCAGAACATGATGGCGTTTGGTTACTCTAATAATGGATAATCATTTACCATATCTGTTAAATGTGAATCTTGGATCTCTTAGAACTCATTTTTCATACAATATCTGTTAGAAATGAGACATAAATTATTACTATTTTCTTCTTATTTTTCTCTTCCTTTCTCTTGTGTCTTAGTTGCTTTACTTTACTTCTTTTCTCTCTATTCCCTTATTCTAATAGTATTCTTATAGTTCCTCCTCCTGCTGTTATATTTCTTATTGTTCTCTTACTCACCTCCTTTTTATTTGTTTCATTTTCTCTATTTTTTTATACTTATACATATACTTCTTTTTTATTTTTGTTTAATTCGTTTTCTACTTCTTCTTCTTCTTTTCTATTTTTTCTTCTATTTTTTTTCTTTTTCTTCTTTTTCTTCTTTTTCTTCTTCTTCTTCTTCTTCTTATTCTTCATCATCATCTTCTTTCCTTATTCTCTTAATTACTGTTATTCATTTTCTTATTATTCTTCGTATTCTTATTCTTTTCATTTTCATCTTCTCCTTCTTCTTCCATTTCTTTACTCGTTTTTTCTTCAACTTGTACAACAACAGCTACTACTACTACTACTACTGCTACTACTACTACTACTATCACTAATGCTTTTCCATTGTTGCACGACATTGCGATGTACAAAAAGAGGAAAAATGCATTTGTATTTTTTATTAATTCTGTTTTTTCTTTTTTTTACTTCTTATTTAGTATTTTTCTCATAATCCTAACATTAGCAATCTGTACAAAATCAATCAAATAGAGCAAAAGAAAGCCCCGTAAAATTCCCTACAAATAATCAAAGCATGAGACTAAGCGGATAGAATCAAAAAGAAAAAGTAAACTCAAAACACCCGCTAGTAAAGGAAACGAGTAAAGTGATAAGAAAAAAACACACACACACACACACACACACCCTGTTGGCGAAAGGCACACACTGATACACACGCGCGCATTCGAATAGACAAAACAGCGCGCAAGAACAAATCCGCGCGCACACTCGCTTAAGCGCAACACTGTGTCGTTACATGTCGCACGTGTGTTAGTGTTTGCCGCGGAAAAGTCCAACCCCGACCGCGATCGCACGGGACCGGGTTCGCGAGGAAATCACAGCATCCAACCGCTTCACTGTACGATCGTCCGTCACCGAGGAAGGGCCACACAGCCAGCTCGCGTCGTGCGAAACAGAGCAGCGCGCGCGCGAAACGAAAGCGCGAAGAAAAAAGGCAAAAGAAGCAGAAGACTACTTATTTACGGTAAGAGAAAAGCGCCGTTGAGGGGGATGGGTTAGGGTTTTTCTTCGCGCGGGTGAGCTTTTTTTCGCCGCTCCCTTCCACCGTTGCTTGGGGTTCGATGCACGTGCGCTCTCCTTTCGTTTTCCACTGCGCGAGTGCCGCGCTACGTAACACGCTTGGATGATTTGATGTTGTTTTTTTCTTCTTCTTTTTGGGTGGTGGAAAAGGTGGATTGGTTTCCTTGTAAACGGGTGGAGAGGGGGGGGGGGGGGGTGTGCTAGTGTTACTACGGGCAACCTCGCGGGCGGGCAGGCCCAGCAATCGGCGGGTGCTGTGCCGCGTTGTGTTTGAGTGCAGTTTTAGTGTGTTGTTCGGTGTGTGTTCCTTCAGATTCCAGCGCGTTCGGTACGTGGTTTGGCGTTCCCTGAACAACGGTTATTTTGGTGACGTTTCTGTCCTTCCGGGACGTGTCGTCCATTAATTTGAGCTGATGTTCATTTGCATCACCCTCCGAGAGAAGAATCAAAGTTCAACCACCAAACAGTTATTCTTGTCCACTTGTTATTCTGGTGGGCATGAGCGGCTAAAGGCCTGCGTTTTTTCTTGCTCGTGTGTGGTTCGTGGTCACTAGAAGGGAACCCGTGAACCGTGTGAATGTGTGAATGAGGTTTGTGCGGTTAGTGTAATTGCTTCCGTGCATCGGTGAAGGGAGACTTCGATCCTGCTTGGCGCAGCTTACTTCGATTGGACATTGCCTCCATCACGTGCGACTGCTTCTCTCTCTCTCTCTCTCTCTCTCTTTCTCTATCTCTCTTTTTCCTTCAGTTGATTGGTGTCGTGGAAAAGCGCTACACACCTATTTTTATCCCCTTTTATCGTGCTTTTATCGTGAGAGCAAAGTCGAAGGAAACATGCTGACTACTAAAACCAAACACCAAATTTAAGCCTAATATGTTTTTCTTCTATTTTCTTTTCAGAATTAAAGGCAAATGACAAGCAATACTGGAACGACAGCTGTTTTTAATCCCAGCTAGCAGTTTGTTCACACATTGCTGCGAAACATAAGCATCGTGTGCACACAAAGTACCTACACTACGAGAAATCCGCAAAACGGTGTATCAAACGGGGTGGCTCGGCAGGCGGCCCGTTTCCAATTGATTTATAAGTCCATAAATTAAAAGTGAAACTTTCCGACCCAGCCGAGAGAGAGACCAGCGATCTGTATTGTGCGTGTGTGTGTGCGTATGCGTGTGTTTGTTTGTAAGTGATCCATTTGGCCAGCACACCCCTTGCAGCAGGTATTATTGATCGGCAGCGCCTGCTGCTGTTGTTCATTGGTGTTCGATCGAATGCTGGGCACACCCCGCCAGTGATCCGTTTGATCCGTGGGGTGAATTTCCCATCCCCCCCAAAGAAAGGGAGTGAATACAGTGCGCGGGAAGTGTCATTGCGTGCGCCAAAGTGAACCAAAGTGCAGCAGGTGTGTCGTGTTGTGTGGTGCGTGTTCGAGTCGCGATCGGAGAAGGACCTTCGAGTCGCGTCGACGCGCACGTGTGCCGTGCGTCACCAATAAATCGAAACCGTTTTCGGACGGAAAACGGAAAAGAAACACCCGTCGAGCGGAGTGAGCGCATTTCGGTGTGATTTTCAACGTAGTGGTGTTTTCTTCTTCTTGTACCGGCGTCCTTCAGCACAAGCGGCAACCCAAGTGCACAGGATGGCCTTCTTCAAGAGCATCTGGAAAAATAGCTCCAAGCACAAGAGTGAGTATGGGGAGCTGAGAGCGAGTGGGTTCGGGCAAAGGGGCAAGAAATAATTGTAGGATGATCGAGTTAAATGGAATTTGTTCGAAGTGAATTGCGCATAATGGAGGAGCAATAGATGTGTTTTTTTTTCAATAGTTTTGTTTTACGAAACTGCGATGAAGGCAACATTTGATGTCAATGTGTTTTTTGTTTAATAAAATTTACGAAAAAATGCATTAAAATGGAAGCAAATTTTTGTAAAATATTACTCAATATTTTGTTGCGACATATTCTTGACGAAATAATCTGAACAATTTAACAAATCAGGTTTTTCAAAGAATCCAAATAATTAATAATGAAATTTGTTTGATTTAATACCTTTTTTGTATCTGTAATATCATTTAGATATTATATCTGAATATAGTATGAACGTTCACGAAACGTTCTCATGGTTAGTTTTCCTATTTGAAAGTTAGTTTTCCTATTTGAATTAAACAAATAATCATTTGAGCTGAGGAAACCTGTCCGTTTTCAACGACATTGAAATCCTAATGGGAATGGAATTATGTCAACCGGTACAATGGTATCTTTGCAATCGATTCATGTCTGGAAGGGATGAAAGAATTTAATTTTGAAACAGCAATTTCAGCGGTATCAGAGGTATTTAAGTATCCCAATTCTAAGCAGGAGTTTATAATAGATTACGCAACGACATTTAAATGAAAAAAAAACAAAGACTTTAGCTCTTGTCTTGTAAAGAAATATAAGCAAGTAAATAAGATAAAAGCAAGATAAATAAAGGCAAGCAAGCATTTGCAATAAATAAATAAATTAGAGAAATGAAAAGTATAAAGACAGATCTCTTAGGAAAGGAAAAGAACATTAACAATCACTATACAAACTCTACTAAATTTCCTATGCTAATTCCTACGCTGCATATTTACTACCGGGAATGGTTTGTCGACTGGAACTGGAATTGCTACGGTTACATGCCCGAACCAAGTATTTATTGTTCTGAATCCGAATCCGGTACAGTTCCAGTTTTTGAAAATAAATGAAATTGGGAGCTATTTCTGGATCAGTATGGGTTCATGATCGGTTCCAGGACCGGTATGGGTTCAGCATCAGTTCCAGGTCTTTTCTGGGTTTACTTTCAGTTCCAGGACTGGTATGGATTCATGAGTAGTCATGTCAGTTCCAAGTCCGATATGGGTTTATGATCGGTTCCAGGACCGGTATGTGTTCATGATAGGTCCCAGGGCAGGTTTCATGATAAGTTCCAGGTATATCATGATCAGTATTGGTTCCTGGCTCGGTTTGGGCTCAGTATCGGTTCCTGAACTTGCATAGGTAAACAATAAACAATAGGTTCAGTGCCGGTCCTGCAGGCATTAGGTCTTGTGCAGTTCTTGAACCAGAAAAGGTGATGTATTGGTGGGCAAAACCAGTATGGGGTTGGTTTTGGTTTTAGGACTCTTAAGGGGTGGTCATAAGTAGCTCATTTAAAACTGGGTTTCGAGGCCATTGTTTCCAATTCCCAGCAACCACGATTCATGAATTTCCAATATTGCAAACAAATCCAAGTGGAATTGATCAATCCATATGAGAATGTACATGTTGTGGAAATCGCTCTTAGGTAAACCAAATTAAAAAAAAAATCCGTACAAATCATTGAAACAAACATAATTCAACTATTTTAAAAGTCTTATTTTCATTTTGGACATCGCTTAAAAGATTTATACGAAGCTAGCCTGATTGTTCCATACATTCTCAGACATCTTATCCATAGGCCTATATTAAACGTTATTGACAAAAAAATATCATTTTACAAACTACTAAGGCTATTTCTTTCACCTTGTTTAACGATCGACAGCGTCTAACAATATTCTTACAAGAAATTGGCACACTCGTTTCAGTTTGCAAACCTCCTAAAAGGCTCTTTATTGATGCAATCAAACACACTAGGCGCACATTCCCTTAGCGCAGTCATACTCAAAACTTGCCCACCTAAATCGGTTAACCTGTGCAGTGAACCGTGAAATGTAGTTTGAAAAGATTTTAGTGCAAGGCTTTAATGCGCTACCGTGAAGAAGCCGATGATTACACACGATCGACGCATAACGCATAAAATTCCTCCTATCCAAACCGCGAATGGCACTTCGGGGTTGGTTTGCGGCACATTAATGGCACATTAGTGTTGCGCTACACTTTAATGAATTGAATTTCTGTGTTTTTCGCGTCACGTCGTGTACCGTCGTGTTCCGCGTGTTCTGGGAGCGAAACGCTTCAATTAGCTTGTCGATTTTTGGTGGTGGATCTCAGTTGCACACATTGGTCTCGATGTGTGTCGCGGGGTGGTGAATGAATCAAATCATCGGCTTCAGGCGCCGGCCTGGGGCGGAAAAAATCAATCCCAAGTCCTCCCCTTCACGGATGGGGGTAACATAACGTAACCGCGCGAGCCGGAACGCTTCAAACTGCCTCCTTTTTTTTTTGGCGGTGAGTTGGCCAAATGATTATGCGTTCGAGTAGGAGATGATTGCCTCGACGGATGGGTTCATTAGCGGACATCTTCCCCACCCACACACACCCAAACACACTGATACGCACAGTTATCCGGCTTTTCATTGGTGCTGCCCAAGCGGCATACCGTTCCAAAACAAAAGCATTTGTACGTCTTCAATTCAAACGCAATCATCAATTGAACGGCTAACGGCTGGAAACAATCGGCACCGCCAACGAGGAGAAAGCTGCCCAAGCGTTGATCGGAGGAAAACGATGCCTTGCCTGTTGGACATGAATCATGGAGGATCACGCATGGTAAACACACAATAACACACAAACACAACCACAGCCAGTACAATCGGAGAGTCGCTGGCCCCGAATTTGATAATCCACAGCCCGGTCCGGTTGTGTTGTTGATGGTTAAGGTTAACTGAAGCTTGTTCACCTTTTGCACGGTTGCGGTTCCACTGGCGGGGCCCGATTCCTACTCCAGTTCCTACAGATTTGCCCAGATGAATGTAACCTATCGGCAAACGCACTAGAACTGGATGCACAATGCACAATGCTGTGCTGGGGTGCATGATTGCAGTGTTACCATGGGCGATGGGTTTCGGTGACTGGCTGACTGGCTGGACAAGAATTGCTTATCGGAGCAGCAGCCAGCAGTATCTGCATCCTCGTATCGTTCGAATTTTGGGGTCAATGGAAATGCAGTTCATTAATCTCGTTTTTTTTTTGTTCTAGAACGATCATTCATCGGCATGTGTTACAAGATGAATTTAAAACAATTAAAGGTTAAAAAAGGTGCCGCCTTTGAAGTTAGACGCCGTGTCATAAGCGACTTGATTCGTGATTCGTGATTCATGATTCATTTGAATCAGGCATGAGAATTTAAGATATGTATACTGTAGGATTTAAACAATCAAATAATAGCATTGATTCGCAAATCATTCACAAATCACGAATCTTCATTTGACAGTTACGGTTAATAATTAATTTTGAGACTTAAAAACTCAAACTTAAAAACATGTGATTTAAGTCAGAGTTAAGTATTTTTCAAAGTTTTATGTTTATTTTCAAGATTCAAGATTTGGAATTAGAACGTATCAGTCCGTTTTTCCGTAATTCAGTAATTCAGAGTTTCAAAATTTGTTCAAATTCTTTTTTTGTGGTAGAACATTAAGATCTTTAAATCCTGTAGGATGGCTCGGGACGATAGAAAGAGTTACAATTCGTGTATTATTCAATGATTCAGTAACATGTGTTAATTTAAACACATTTTTGTTTATTGATATTATAATCTGTTCCCGAGTTCCGAGGAATCTTGAATAATGAGGATTTGGTGATACGCGGTTTTCTAAATGTGTGTGAGATTGGTGCAATTTTGTGCCAACAGTTATCAAATACAATATAAATTCCCTCCTTTTTTTGCTAAACCCATTCAGTGATTTGCCCGAGCTTCACTCGAACAAGTGGAGCGCTTTTGCAGTGATTTACCCGAGTGAGATACGATGATGTCCTCGGAACGCATCAATCGCGTAACTCTGGAATAGATTGTATTTTTTAATTTCAAATATAAATTCATAATTTAGACATCCATAAGGCATTAGGACAAATTGTGAGGTAATTCATCATCATTCATGAGTTTTTCTCACAGGTTCTTAGGACCCTTTCTGACTCTTTCTGCTGGGAAGTGAGCATTGTGTGACGTTAGTTGCACTCTACAGCACCATACATGGTGACATGCTAATTTGGAATGCAATAGGAATTTCTGATGTGCTTGGCCAAAAAAGGTGCTGTTGAGTCCAATTCCTGTGACATAAAACTCCCTTCCCTTCGTAAGAAAGAATTACAAAAGTGTACCAAAAGTGCTCCATTAATGCTCCAGAGGTTTCAATCCCAAGAATATTTATGAATGAACTCAAAGAAATTAAAGTACCTTGTCGTATGGTTGATTTCATACTCGATTCGTTGTTCGTAACATGAAAGAGAGACTCAACATGATACGCGAGGTTGTGATAAGACGTGATTGAAGTAACACATTTTACAGGATGTGCGTTTGAAATCGTATCCATAAATACACCAAGCCCTACTTCCAACATCCTGAAGACTTTCACCTTGCGCAGTTTAACTCAACTGCTATCGTCGATTATAATCATAATTTGCATATTAACAGCTTTTAAATTGGTGATACAGTTGGATCGACAAGTGATCGACAACGACCTGCCCTAAAAAGAAAAGTCGATCCACTCTATCTATAATCGATCAAGTTTTCCATGAAATGGGAGATATCCCCCATTCCATTCTTCAACAAAGTCATTTGTGGCGTGTCCACTAT
The DNA here is from genome assembly GCA_007018985.1 of Anopheles bwambae. Classification (NCBI taxonomy): domain Eukaryota; kingdom Metazoa; phylum Arthropoda; class Insecta; order Diptera; family Culicidae; genus Anopheles; species Anopheles bwambae. Next base: position 48,449 of record SIXB01000779.1, read on the forward strand.
GGCGCTGTCTTTAGGTCTCTCAGTTACTTATCATACCAGCTTCAGCACCAACAGCATAAATGTGCATATGTTCTGCTCTGAAGTTGCTGCAGCTGATATTGCTTATGCAACACGACCAACACGGGCTCTGGCAGGAGCAGCACTCTATCAATCTTCAATGTCCGGCACCGGCCGCGGACTGGCGCGATTGCAAAACGGTGTGTGTGTGTGTGGTTATCATCATTAACGGCGGGTGTCAGGTTTTCCTATGTGCTCTGATGCTCGGTGCGGGCGCCAATTTTGCACTGAAAGCGCCAATCTGACGGACCTAATTTACATTTGGTGGCGGGGGGCTCGGTGCTCGATAGCGAACGGGAGCGATAGCCAAGCGACAGGTTGTTTAATATTCCAACCATTATCGTTCGTCCGATGTGGCAACACGGAATGTGGTTACTTGAGTTTTGCAAACAATTTAAAGCGCACATAATTACATCGATTTTGCTGTGAGTGCATAAAATGACTAATTGCATGAGCCTGTCTTTCCCTTTTTTTTTTTCTTGCAGAGTTGTGCGAGGAGCTTGCATTAGCGAACAGTATTCGAGATTTTTCGGAAAATCACGACGAACTGGAGGACGGTTCGAACGAAGCCATCAGCTACAGCGTGAAGTACCTCGGCAACACACCCGTCCCTACTCCGCGGTCCGAGAATGCTACGGCGGAAGCGGTCAAGAGCATCATAACGGCCGCCAAGGGTTAGTGTCAGCTTGGAGTTCCACAACCGGCTCCTTGAAGCTAATCCAATTCCAATCCATTCTTTCCGACAGGTAACAAGAAGCTGCAACGCGTCTCACTGTCGATCTCACCGAAGGGTATCGAGATGATCGACACCGGTACCGGCGAAACGCTGCTCCAGGTGTCGATCTACCAGATCTCGTACTGCTCGGCCGACGCCAACCACGATCACGTGTTTGCGTTCGTCGGCTGCACGCTCGGCTCGGAGGCGGAGGTGAAGGAGATGTGCTTCCGGCGCACGGCGGAGGAGATCAACCTCGAGGGACCGCTCGTGTGCCATGCCTTCCTGTGCCAGAAGCGCAAGATGGCGCAAACCGTCACGCTGACGGTGGCGCGCAGCTTCGAGCGTGCGTTCCAGATCTGGCAGAGCAAGCAGTTCCACGCGGAACGCAAGCGCAAGGAGCTGGAGGAGCGCATGGAGCGGGAACTGCGCGGTAGCCAGGAACTGGTGCGTAAAGCTGCATCGAACGAATCGAACGGCAGTGGCGGGCAGCAGCGGGATGAGAGCGAATGTCGCAGCTTGCTGATCGATTTTAACTCCGAGCTGACGGAGATCTGCTCCGACGCGCACCATCATCGGGAGCTTCTGCAGAACACTTGGGTGCGTTGCCGTTAGCGTTTACCCGTTTCGTTGTCAACTAACTTAACTGGCCTGTTCATTCTACTTGCAGGTATCATTTGAAGATGATCAAAAGCCACAAGAGTTTCTCGCGGTGCCAACACTATCTTCCAACTCCGGCTGGAGCGGGATGGCCATCTGCTCAAACTGAGCAACCAGTCTCGCCTCCGGACTACAACCCCAACAACACCAACAACAACAACAGCAACAGAATAGAATTAGAATCATCATGCTAAGCTTCATGTTGCGTTTGCGTTTTGGATGGGAGTTTGGAGCGATCAGTTTACAAATGCTTTGAGAGTTTTTTTTTTTAATATTATTTTCGAATTTTGCCTTCTTCAGCCGTCAAACAACACGACAAGTTCGATTTAGATTAAGAGTGCTACTAAGCTATCGCATACATTGGGGTTTAGTCATTATTTGGGTCATATTCAAGTCATACTTATGGTAATGTTTGGTTTACAATTCTCCTTTTTTTAATGCGCCCTCTGTGTCCCGATTGTCCCATATTTGCATTAGTTTGTGATATTTTAAATAAAAAAGACAGTTCAAACAAAATGAAAATGTGTCCTTTTGTGGTAATGATGTGGTAAGTAGTGATGGGTAATCCGGAGCGGAGTCATGGATCAACTTCGACTCCGGTGCGAGAAATATGAATCTGATACTGGATCATAACCGGATTCGACTCCGGATCAGTCCGGATCAGTTAGGATCAGTCCGGATCAGTCCTGATGAGTCCGGATGAGCCGGGATGGGTCTGGATGAGTCTGAACGAGTCCGGTAGCGTCCGGGCGAATAGTTCAGGTTCACGTTGCAATTGCTAATTCTCAAAATGACTGTCCATTATCATTCAGATATTTATTGATGAGTCTGACTCTGGAAAAAAATGTATTTAACCATCACACGAAAAGTAGAATTACCGTTGAAAGAAATTTAAAATCAAATGGACCACGTTTTTCTACACTGGCTGCAGAAGTAACAGAAAAGTACGCAGCCAATTCCAAGAGCACGGTGGTAGCGCTGAAAAATAAGAAACGTAAAATAATGAGAAAACCCGTAAATTTTACGTAGTATCTTTCCACAATTTCGTGTGCTTATAAAAAAAATATTTAATTAATGAATTTGTAATGGTATTCAAATATAAAACTAAAACAAAGTTTACATAAAATGACCAGTGAGCGCCCACTATTCCAAACCAGCTGTCAAACAGGCGAGCGAACACAAACAAAACAAACCGACTAGGAAGCCGCAATGGACGGTACGTGTGCTCACGGCAAATGTTCCCTTTTTTTAGTGTAATTTACCTTCTTACCAACAATTTCACTGTGCTTTACAGAAAATAAAGACGCCAGCTTGCTGGTAATCGTGCTCGATACCAATCCCTCCCAGCGCATCATCCGCGAGAAGCCGCACAACCTCACGCAATGTCTCGACTCGATCGTGGCGTTCGCGAACGCACACCTGATGCAGAAGGCACAGAACAAGCTGGCAGTGTTGGCCTGCCATCATCATGCGACGTAAGAATGGCATGATTAGTCCTACTGCTATGCTAATAACTCATCCTTTCATTCTACCCAAATTTGCAGCCAGTTCCTGTACCCAACACCCGGCAAACCGCTCGACATCCGGCAGGTCGACGGGCAGTACGAAGTGTTTACACTGGTGGAGAAAACGATCAAACAGAAGCTAGCGCACATGATCAACACTGCGCCACCTTTAACGACACCGACGGAATCCCTGCTGGCCGGCAGCATGTCAATGGCACTCTGTTACATTGCACGGGTAACTAATGCTGCCCTATTGCGGTGCAAATCTGCTTTTTCTCACTCACATTTTTTTTGTGTTCAGATAAATCGCAACAAAGCACCCGGTTCGAAGATGAACTCGCGTGTGCTGGTCGTCACCGGGAGTAATGAGTGTGCCTCACAGTACATGACGTACATGAACGTGTTTTTCACCGCACAAAAGCAGGGCGTGGTGGTAGATGTGTGTGCCCTCGATAAGGCGCTTAGTTTGCTGCAGCAAGGGTGCGATATTACCGGCGGGCAGTACCTTCGGCTGGAGCAGCTGGAGGGTTTTCTACAGTATCTTTTGGTTGGTATAGCAGTACCGGCAGGGGTTGAAAGTGTAATTAACAACGAACTTACGTGCTTTCCTTTGCAGTGGGTATTCCTGCCCGATCCGCAGATGCGCTGCAAACTCGTCCTTCCGCCACCGGTGAAGGTGGACTACCGTGCTGCATGTTTCTGCCACCGCGAGCTGATCGACATCGGTTACGTTTGCTCCGTTTGTTTGTCCATCTTCTGCAAATTCAGTCCCATCTGTACCACCTGCCAGTAAGTGACGACCTCCATATTCATCAAATTATGGAATGCTAACATCATTTTCTTTCACTTTCAGTACCGTCTTCAAAGCACCGGCACCGATCGCATCCAAACCGAAGAAAAAGAAGCTTAAAGCGTGAATCTTCATTTACTCTCGAAGGCTAACGATAATAAATGCAGCCTCTTCTATCCATCACATCTATTCTCTCTACTACTACTACTACTCATTCCGAACCATTTTGCAGATGTACATTGGTCCGAAGTTGGCGGGCAGGAAGGGAAGCACAAGCTGCCCGTACTTGAGTGTGGTCGGGTTTGCAAATTTAAAGATATCCGTCAGCGGTTGCATCATCAGGCTGAGGTCTCTGAAAGCAGGAAAATGAGGTTATTATTTAAGTCCTTTTTCTCTGCACGATTCCACAATTGCCTTACTTGATCGTAACGGTCATTCCGATTTCACTGAACACGTTGCTCAGCGCCATATGCACCACACCGTCGTTCTGTACCGGGCTTAGGCTGCACGTGGAGTACACCAGCGTTCCGCCGGGCCGCAACAGCTTCAAGCAATTGCCCAAAATGCTCGCCTGCAGTTCGGGCAGCCGTAGCCGCTCCTTCACGCGCGACGGTTTGAAAATGTTGTTATCGTTCTCCATCACCGAGTGGCGATCGTTCGTGCACGGTACGTCCACCAGCACCCGATCGTACATCGAGTACTCCTGCAGGTTGCGCGCATCGGATTGCGTGATGAAGCAGCGCTTCTGCTTCCACTTCTCGTCGAAATCGTACAAATACTGGCGCATCAGCTGGCGGATGCGGTTGCAGCGGCTCTCCTGCAGATCGTTCATTACCATCGTGCCGGGGTGCAGGGTTTGCAGCAGGAGCAACGATTTGCCACCCGGTGCCGCACACGCATCCAGCACCCGATCGCCCGGCTGCACGTTGAGCGCTAGCGGGGGCAAACAGGAAGCTCCATCGAACAGGAAGTGCGACAACACCCCCGTGCTACACTTGCGGGGACTGCGGAAGGTGGAAACGTTCGCCCGTTCGTACGTGTACAGGTGCAGCTGTTCCGGGATGGTGAACGATTCGTCCATTTCGATTTTGAGCGGAAAATCGGTACTGTTGCTGTAGTATTTGTAGTGTTCCGACTCGAACACGTAATCCTCCATGCCTTTAAGCTTCGAGGCGGGCACAAACTCGTGCAGTGCCGCTGCCGTACCAACAGCCGGATCGACCATGCGCTGGTAGTCGATCTCCGAATCATCCTTCAAGCTTTTGTCGAGCGATTGCTTGTAATCCACCACCTTTGATTCCGCGGAAGAATCGCTCCCACTGTTCGATGTGCTCAAGCTACTGGGAGCCGCACTCGGATTAGCCCGGTACAAACTGTCCGTTTCCGAGCGCTCCTGATTCGCCTGGAAGGCGGCAACGCGATCGCCCATCTTGAACACTTTCCCACCGGCGGCCAACTGTTGCTGCTGATCTTCGCCGTTCGCCAATGCGCTCTGGCGAGCCAAGTAAATGTCCCGCAAGCTTATTGCCCCGTCCGATTGGAGCAGCCGGATAGTGTCCTCCGTGTCGCCGAACTGGTTCACCAGTGCGATGTACTTGTGTTCGCACTGCAGCGCTATCCGGACGCTTTTCCATCGTGCCCCAAACACGGAGCCGTAGAAATCGTCAAAGTTTTCCAGCGCCCGGTCCTTGGGGAACTGTTTCTTCCGCAGCTCGGACTGAAAATGCAATTTAATCGAGGGGTGGTTTTAGTAATTGTACTGTTGCGTTGTTGTCCACTTTTCCTCCACTTACCCAATGCGTTTTTGCATGCCGAAAGCGTTGTAAAATTAAGGGTAGCCGGTGAGTCGGTCGCAGCATGCTGGATGTTGACAGTTATGTAAAAGCCGCTGCGGGTGCAGTAAACAATAACAAACGGCTTCCCATGCAGTGTGGCCAGATTATTTTGGCAGATTTCGGCAGGAGCACTGTTGAGAACGCGACAATTTAAATTTCATCAATTATTTTAACGATCGATTTCTTTTTAAGCTTTAACCGCCGACAACGAGATTCCAAATCAAATCTAAATGATTTTCTTTGACGAGCAATTCTCGGAATCCACACAACTGACATTTTCTACTTATTATGAACACTAAATTTTAACGGATAAAATTTTGAATTTAAAACGCATGTAGCATTTTTCAAGTGCCAGGCAAACAAACGTGCATCAGCGCGATAAGTAACAAATAAAGGATAGCGATCCTTGAAACAGCATCTATGGAATCTATGGATAAATGGAAAATCGGTAGTTTTAGGGCGGTCATCTGTGAATCGGTAGGCATATAAAAAATCGGTAGGATAAATCGGTATTTCTGGTCACTCTGGGTGCAGCGGCTCAAGCGCTCGTTTCTGAAGGGAATGGTAGGGGAAATTGAGAATATAATGGCACGGAACTTTTTCGTTGAAATAAGAACGTTCAATGCATTCTACCCAACTTCTTTTTGGAGCTGGATTTTCAATGGTTGATCAACAGTTTAAACAGTTTTTTTTTCTAAATTAAACAGAATTACGAAAATAAAACATCAAAATCTCGTGACTGGTTTTATTGCATGAAAAACGTGTCCAATTCATTTAAAATTGAATGAATTTTTCACTCTAAAACCCAAACTCACTTGCCAATGAAACTCACCATTTCTCGCGATGTTGCATTTTTCGAAAACCCAAACATCTCCTCACCGATCATCTCTCCCTTCAGTAACGTTTCACGAGCAGCGTTTCAACCGCACCCTGAACGTGCGCATGCGTGCACGTCAACGAAGCACCCGCCGAAACGGAGCCACCGATGACAGCTGGCTTGTGTTGTTGTTTTGATCCCTCTCTCTCTCTCTCGCGCGCGCTCTCTGCCCCCATACCAGTCACTCCCTCTCGCTTGGACTGCTGCAAACGGGCCGGCAGTCGGCTGCATCGGGCCGCAGACCACCAAGCTGCTGATCGGTCATGGCGCCCAACGCCGCAGTTTGTGCGCTCATTTCACTCGCTACCTTCGCGCCAGAAACGTCTCCTTCCTTTTCATCCTGAATCCTGTCGGCAAACGGACCATCGCTGTCGGAA